>JAUUEB010287689.1:0-12992 GCA_032362205.1 Clione limacina
AAAGTGCGTAAATTTATCTCAAATATTTTCTGCCAAATCCCTGAACCCAAAATATTTTCTGCCAGCCTCGCTGCCAACCTTTTTCCACCTCTGTTTGCGAGAGGCGTATCTCCTAAAAGCAACGACAGATCTTTATCAAATTTCACATGCATAAACTTTAGATCTAAATAAACCTATATATACTATCTATGCATATAATCTATGCATGTATGCCGACCGGCATGTTTCACACCGATTTGCCTGTCTAATAAACGTACCAGGTTTTCGAATTTCGGCACTCGAATTCCTGCCCATGCCGATCGGCAAATTACTGAAAATCGCAATCCATGCCGGCACGCTAATAAGGAAGGTGAGAGTATGTGGTGCCATTTGTGATGGAAAAGATGTGACATTTCTTCACATTGAATTTCATTCCCCATGTTTTACTCCTTTATACTAATTTGTCCAGGTCTTATTGGAGGAGATCGCACATTCCTCTTCTGATTCTCTCTATAAACTAGACAAACAATGTGTTTAGGTGTGCCTACACTTGTAAAAATGTGCCTACATTGGTACAAGGACACATGGGTACGCTCCCGTTTGTGAGACAAACTTTTCTTGGTAATTTCCTCTTCTGTATGCTCTTTGTTTCTTTCTGATCAGGCATTTATCTTTCTTGTAATCCATGTCAGTTTGAAGTGGAGAGCTTCTTTCGATGGGACAAATATTTTTAATGCGCTCAAAAGGCTGGTTGTCATTTACAGGTTTCTCGTTTGGAGCGTTTTGAAAAACTCTTCCACTGCTGTTTCGATGAACTATTTAGATTTGTCCCAATCAGCTTTCTTATAAAGGCAAATCATCCTTAGCTTTTTCTTGTACAGGGCGACCCTAAGTTTTCCCTATGCAATGAGGATTTTATACGGTTGCTTATGCCTGGTCTGGTTCCACAATGCAGGACAGTTTCTGGGCACGATGTATACAGAAGTTCTTATATGTTTTTCTTTCTTGTTGGATTGAGATTTATCTGTTCTAAGTTTAACAACAAAGCATAATTAACTGCATTTTTCAAAGCAATTGCTTGATATGTTCCTTAGCTTTGTCTTTCTAGAACACACATTTTTACATATTCATAATTAAAAATCAGTTGATAAATACATTTCTTAAAACAAGCTCAGTTAATTTATGCTAATAAAAAAAAACAATGATGTCCTAATTGTGCACCTTTTACTTTAGGTATTGTTGAATATCAATACTTATACACTTTCCTTCTTGTTATCTATTTGAATAACTAATATTTTCACCAGGAGTGGAACTCTTTTGTCAGTGAGTTACATGAGGCTATTCAACAACAGCTCACAGAAAGTCATGTTCAGTATTTCACAGATTTGTCAGAAGCAGAAAAAGAGCTTTTCATGCAGAGAGCAACTAAAGCTCTGGAAAGAGGTTTGAATTGTTTTTTATATTTGATAAATTAAATTTTTGACTTTTTTACATGTTTATTGCAGTTGATGTATTATATTCATTATATTGCAACATATTATATTATCCCTTTTGTGTGAATTCAACTAATAAGCTTTCATGAGGGACTTATTTGCATGAATCACAGCCACACTTCAAAAAATGTGATTTTCTTCTCATTGCAGTTATCTAGAAGTAAAAGGTTTCTTCTTGCTGCAATCAGTATCAAACAACCAAAAGAAGACACTTATCACCTTTAAGGAGACACTTAATCACCCTTAATGCTTTATGTTTACGATCCACTGTAATTTCTCCTGTCACCCTTATTTTTCGTTCAACAAAATGTGCTTGTGACAAGCAGCTCGGGTGGTTAAAATTTAAGAAACTTTCTTTACATTCTACAAGGGATTTCTACTTTCAAGATTGGCTCTTTCTTGTGAAATTTTCAAAACTAAGGCGTTCTCAAAAAAGAATTAACAGTAATTTTTGCCTCAAACGGTACATGAGTTAGAAATACATTCAGGCACATTTTGGACAAATACTGAACAGGGTAACCAATAAGGACAAATATTATGCATATAAGACACACAATATATATATACATTTGTTTTACTTTCTTTAACAAAAGGCTGATCATAAAAAACACACATGGTAAGGGCTTAGAAAGAATAAAAAAATGGAAATGTAGTATTCATCATAGAAATATGATTTTTAATGGGATGACACCTAGTTTAAGAATTAAAAGGGAGAAAAAATATTGTGTTACTTGTAAAAACCACTTTGGTGATCATAACTTATGTCAACATTCAAAACTGGTTTATAAAACAGACCTGGAAAAACAATTGAATCTGGCAATCTTGCAGCCAAAAGAACAGCCTGACAAAATTTGGTAGAGGAGCTGTGCAGATTAACTGGGGAGGTAGATGAGTCGTTGTCTAACCAATAGAAGCTATAAGTCAAGTCACTTACATGTTTAATGTTAATTTTCATGGTGAAACTTATAGAGCCTAAGATTTTATGGTCTATGTAAATAATGCCTTAGTTTTGCTTTATTTATTGTTATTTTTTGTATTTGTCTCAGGAACAACTTCTCGGAATCTTTTCAACAAAGTGTCAGGGTTGATGGATCAACATCTCAACGACCAAGTCAGTAAACAGTTATTGGACGACTACCCAACAGGTGGGAGGAGCACTTATATGTTATGATGGAATAAAAATACTGTAATTGACAGAGAGTGCTTCAATTTTGTACCGAAAGAGATTTATACCCAATAGCTTATGCTTGTATGCTCTTGCACTAGTCCTGTGACCTAAGGAGAGGGGGTCATAAGCATGTCTGACATTATTACAACTTGCCCCTTTTCTGTGTCTTGAGCTCTTGTCATGTACTCCAAAAAGATGTTGTCTTCCCATACTTGTCTAAGGCTTCATGGTCTTCATTAAACATCCACTGTTTCTTGTAAAACAATTTTGACAGAATCGTGTGCTGCTATAGTTGTCCTCTCCCTTCAGCATTTGAACATAGAGTCAAACTTGCTTAAACCGGATAATTTGGGAAGCATGATTTTGTTCTATTTAAACAAAACCACTGTTTACAGTTAAATCCTTTATGTTAGGGGTCAACAAGCTGAGTGTGTACGACGTCTGTAATGTCCCAATCTATGCCCTGAGTGTGTACGACGTCTGTAATGTCCCAATCTATGCCCTGAGTGTGTACAACGTCTGTAATGTCCCAATCTATGCCCTGGGTGTGTACAACGTCTGTAATGTCCCAATCTATTTTATTCATTAAGGTAGGCAAAAGTGACACTCATACCTATCTCAGAATAAAAGTGAAACAAGGAGCTAAGATATTCAGGACAAGCAAAAGTAAAGGCCTTGTGGAAAGTAATGGCAAACTACCACACAATGTCATATGCCTAGTTCAATCAGGACTCTTACTCCTGATTACCCAATATTCAAATGTGAACACATGATAAAACTGTATTTTACTAACCCCTTGAACAATACTCCCCTGTTGTTTAAGTTTCATTTTTCTTTCATCACATGTATGTAGATAAATTTTGCAATTAAATATTAAAAACGTGTCTTTTTCCTAGACACTCGGACTGAATTAGTGGTTGAGGCAGCAGAAAATGGTGCAATGAGTCTACTAAAGAAATGGCCAGATATGAAGAGTAAGCTTCACATCTGCTTCAATCAACCTCTAGCAGAGCCAATCAGGCAACTAGCATGGCATCTGTATCTCAATGATCCTCATGGTAAGATTAACTTTATTTAAGTTTCTCATATTTCAGCTGTAATACAGATACGATTCAAAGATGAACTTTTAAAACAGTTGAAAAGAGTTAAGTTTAGATACAACTGCTGTACTAACACATGTAAATAATTTTTGTGTTTTGTAGAGCAACAAATAGCATACAGAAGCGGTTTTCAAACTTGCATAATTCAGGCTCTAAGGTGTTGCAAAAATACATTCTTGATAACTAGGCAAAAACAGTGTTTTATCATAACAGATGAATGTTTTGTATTGTTTTCTGTTTGCCTTACTGCAGGGCTGCTACCAACTATTTACACCCAACCTCCCTGGAAATTTAAGCCATAATCTGATGCCTCAAGCACCCCTCAAGAATTCTTATTCAATACTTCAATTATAATGCTACAACCATTTTTTTAGCTTTCACATCAGTTGGTTTTAAAGATCTAAGTTGCTTGATAGTTTGCACTCTAACATCACCACTCAGTCCACAAAAGTTATATTTAAATATTCAGCAGTATTGAACTTTGTCCTGAGATTTTTGTGAATGGAGCATAATATGCTTGTGTCTGGCTTATCAACTTTGTTGCTTTGAATTTCAATATGTTGTTAGTGTTTTTGTTGATCTAGCTGCTTTTGGGGGGCGGGGGCTCAGTAGCCTTGTAGGTAACATGTCTGCTTACCACAAGGATATCCCTGGCTCCATTTCCGAGAGGTGCACCATGTCTATTTTCAGTCATGATTTTTCATGATGAACTTTAATACCTGTTAAGTAAATTTAGGCCATCCCTACAAATTCTCTGCCTAAGTCTTTTCGACTCATGTGAAAACATCGAATTCGGTCTTTGACTACCATCAGAGAGAAGGGCGTAGAGCTTTGGCTAAACTATGCCCGTACTCAGTAATAACTGCCCAGTTCAAGCAATTCTGCTTGCTGCAGATTGTCATTCATGTCCAAGGAAACTTTACCTTTTTTAAGCTGTGTGCAGGCTTATGCTCTTTGCCCAGGTATTATATAATGAAAATAAGACTATTCCTGTTGAATTTGTGTGTGTCTAGTGCTATTTATTGAATTATTTAGATTAAGTCTTTTGTATGTTTTGTGTCAATATCTTCAGTTACTGTAAACCTCTCTTCCTCATGTGCTTACCAATTTCCTGTGCTCTTTAAAACTTAAATCTGCTTTATGTACTATTTCAGTGCGTAAAGCATATGTTGACTTATTGAATGAGAATCCTCGAGCTGCTATGTCCCAGTATGACATGGATATCACTCAAAAGGTGGAGCAGATGGTCCTGGCAGAGCCAACATTTAGTGACTTTAAGGGTTCTGTTGGTGAGTGTGTATTAACAGCAACAAATGAAGAGCTTCATCACAAAATTTGTTATGCCTAGAATCAAGTTTCTAAGTTGTTCTACTACATTCTATAGAAAGTTTGGTAAAAGCCTTAAAAATTTGTCTGCAAAGATTATTTTCTAAAACATTTTTTTATGATGGAATCTTTATTTGATTTTCAACAGCTTTTGAAATGGAATTGTACATTGCTTTGCAGCTGGAATTCCGCATAACAAGTTTTGGGATGAACCTTTTAAAATATTTGTCTTTATTAGAATAATAAAAAAACATTTGGATTTTAATACTTTTATATAGAGTTAAGAGTGACAGAACAGAGACTCAAGATCAGTCAAGTAAACAAATATTGTTATTCTGCATCAATTTGAAGAGTCGCTAAGAATAAAAAGGAATTGATATAAATATACTTGGCGTCAGATTTATTAGAACAAACTTTGAAAGCTTGCTGTGATGTTCATATTAGTTCAAGCACAATAAAAATTGTACCCTTGGAAAGGTAATGTTATTTTGAATAAGAATAGTTATACATTAATTTCTTTAGAACATTCAAACAACCAACATAATAAGAGAATAAAGTGAAAAAAACAAAGTGGACTTAAAATACTGGGTGTTTCTTCATTATTCCTGATAAAAAATCATAATAACTGCCGCCCTGTTGTAGATAAAAATATCAGATTTTCAGCAGTTGAAGAGAATTTGTATTACATCACAACCACTTTGTATGTCTATTTGATAATTTATGCATATTCTTATTGTTGGTATTTACTCATGATTTTCATGTTCATATGCCTCAATGTAAAGATGTAGAAACACTTTGAGCTTGAAAAATGTAAAAGGTTAAATAATTGATATTATTATTAGAAATATTATCATAAGTAAACTTTTGTAAGAAAAGATTTTTATTTATTTCATAAGAAAATACCAATTTAAAAAAATGATAAACTGATAGTTATTTGTTTATATTGTTTTTGGTTTGTTTGTTAAAGAGAAAAATAAAAAAGTAGAAACCAATAGACACCAAAGATTAATCTGTTTGTCCATTTAAGAGAAAAGATATGCCTACTCTCATCATATGCCTACTCTCCTCATATGCATTGATTTTTAAACATTTTGTTTATTCTTGAGTATGGTTTTCTTTTTATCCAACACTATTTAATTACTATTTATTGATTTCTCTTAAGGTGCCTTCTACGCAATGAAAGCAACACTTTCATATCATCATGCAAGACAGAAGACAAACCAAAGACTGAAAGATATTGATTACTTCCTGGTTGTTCCATTCATTGTTGTTGCAAAATCAAGTATTTCAAGGTTTGTCATCATCAAATGTCTGAAGAAAATTTGAACTTATTAGCTTAGTGGAGTAAATATTCTTGCACCAATATTTTCATATACCATGAAATGTGATATATGACATAAACCTGCGACATAACCTGAAGACTTGCTTGAGGGTATGGCTTCTTTTCTTAAGTACAGAACTGAAGTCTTCTCCATAGGCAAAAGTATATTGTTGGATATGGCTATATTTGGCATGTATTGTTGTATATTTGTCTGATGTCATACGTTGTCAACTGTAACTCTGGCAGTATAAATATCTGGAGTACCTTCTGAAGTTAGATAGCTGCCACCCTCTGGGTGGAGGACGCACCGAAATGTGAAAACATGATAGTGTAAAGCAGTCGGCTAATGCAAAATCAGTCCTCTTGGTTTGCTCCTGACCAAGTTGATTCTGTCCGAGTTAAAAGCGGGCGAACGATACAAACATACAAACAAACCTAATGACCCAAATGTGTTTTAAAGATCTCTCTGTGTACCTGTTTGATAGGCTAGTAGGCCACAGACATCACTTAACCTTTAACCTGTTTTGATAGGTTTCAGATAATGTTATGTAATTCTTAAAGAAATATCTAAAGCAAGCCATTTTTCACAGCACAACATTGGAGTTGATCTACTAAACCACAGCTTGGGTAACATAAATCTGTATTTTGTGTTTCTAAAAGCAACATTTGGGGCCGACAAAGATTTTGGGCTGGCAATCAAGAGTTCTATAGTTTTATACTCGTGATTTGATTCTAATGGATCTAATGAGCAAATGACAAATGAATGGTTAAGTTAAAGAAATAGATGTTGTTATTGTTTAAACTGTTTTTTTGTAATGCAGGAGAGACCCAGCATCTGGCAAAGTAGTTGCTCTTTTGGTTGAGGAATTCATAACTTACCTGGTCACCCGCCCTGGCTTCGTCATTGATTCTGGATCTGAGGTAAACATTTTGATATTCTACTTGGGATTGCTTATGCTTTGCTACTCTTTACATCATCAGTTGTTTTAGTTCATCAACTTAATGTGTGACAGAAATAAAAAATCCAAAGAAACAACCTTATAATTTCTGTAGATGAAGCTATGAACAGGAAATTACACAGATAGACTTAGGAACTATTTTATCAGGTTATGGCAAGTTAACATAGAAAATGAACGAAACAACATCTCTTTGTGCAGTTGTTTGGTAACAACAAGCAGGAAGGAGATATTTCTTTTTTTAATTTTGTACAGAGGCAGGAACACTTCCTAATTTTTCTCTTGAAAATGTGAAATCTCCTCAGACACACAATGAAGAGATGAGAGGTTTTGTCAACAAAGTAGCAAGTATACTGGAGAAACATTACAAAGAAACAGCAACTATTGTCTCTAAAGTCTTTACACCATCTAGAGGTATTTCTATGTGTATGTGCCTGCATGTGGGGAGGGAGGGAGCTGTGACTGATTGTTTGATCATCACCATATATGTATAGTCCCCCATTTTAAAGACCATCGAGGGGTTAGAATAACATATTGTTTGAATTATTGAACTTTTGTTTTGACAAATGTGTCTTTTGTGTCCAGATTATTCTTGAATAATTGACATTCTGAACACAGAAATTCCCATTATGATATTTAAAGTTTCATTGTTAAATATGTGGTGTCTGGACAGTGTTTCTCTCTTTCTGTAATAATAATAATAATAATATTTATATACCGCTAATCTGTCCCCTAGTGGCTCCAGGCGGTTTACAATTTTTCTAAACATGTAAATAAAAATATTAAAATACATATACATAGAATATACATGAATAAAAATGAAGCTCTTTCTAGAATAGAAAGATAGACAGGAACCAATGTGCGTAATAAAAAATCATGGCTTAATCAAAATATAGTTTGAAATAATAGAAAGGAGACAGCAATATTGCAGAACATGTTTGATGGTATCGTAATGATGGCTCAGTTTTGAACTGGCTCCCTTTTCAACAAATGTTGTTTAATTTTTAAATAGCAATTTATTTTTCCTCTTGACTGTGTTAAAATGGTTTTGGATTACGTTGAAAGTTAAATGAGTTGTCATAGTTTATAAGTGTCCACTTTTTTAAACACTTAGTCACTTAGTACAGTATGACATTGAGAAACACATTTTACTGAGGGATCAATAAACTGCTTGATAATTATTTTTTTCCATTTCATATTAATCTAAAGAATTTAGAATAAATTTCTAACAAATTTCCTTTTGAAATGAATTATGAAAACTTGTTCTTTATCTCTCAATCTACTTTTAGAAAAGATTGTGGCCACTGAGAAAGGTTCTCGGGCTGTACTCGTGGATGGTATGATGGAGTTGGTTCGACCTCTAGCAAGGACAATGTTTGTGGGTGAGTATCTTATCTTTTTTAAAGAGAGATAAGGAAGGGAAAAGACATAGAAAGGAAGTAATATATATAGAGAGAAGAATTGAGATGTATTAAGACTGTTTTTGTGGTATGTTTAATAAAAATGAAAAACTTCATCAACTACCTTAAAAATGCTCAGACAGGCATAGGCGTACGGGAGACCTTAGCAGCGGGGGGGTCAGAGACAGGTGATTTGCCCGAATAATTTTTGTGATCGCTAGCTCACCCTACCTTAACCTACTCCCCCTACAAAAGTCCTTGTTTTTCCTCAAGAAAAAATTGCGAACTTTTAAATGGCTAGATTTAAACACACAAAATTGAAAATATTTTTAACACTTAAGAATATAAGCAACTGTGTACAGGTACATGCAAAGAATGGTACCTTGGTTTTAGAATAACATTAATAAAATCAATACACCACTCCTAATAACAATCAGGCGCGTAGCCATGATTTTGAAATTGGGGAAAAACCTTGTATATTATTAAAGCAATGGCCGCGAAGCGGGCGAAATTTTTGCCTTAGATGGTTGGTTTAATTTAAAAGTGTATATATGTAGAAGTATTTCAGACCTTTCCGTTGTAAAATAAGTATAAACTGTGTGTCTGTGGCCTTTGATCTAAGGACTATTGCACCCAGGGCACAGAGCACATCTTGGTCGGTACCAGAAAACCTGGAGTTGAGTTCGGCAACAACTTTGTTCACGCTTGTAAGGAAGGTTGAGCCTTGCCAACATATAAGTTACACGTCTGTATTATTTATAAACGAAGGGGAATTAACGGATTGCTTCTGACTCGGGCAATTGGGCGTGTATTTTTCTTCCCTCTTCTTAATGAAATGTTAAATATGGGCGCGAAGCGCACGAAAAAATTGCCTTTTGTTCCTATTACTCGGGCATTTTTTGTCCTTTCGGGCATTTTGACCATGGTATTTGGGCAAACATTTTGTCCGAATACCATTGTCAAAATACCCGAATTTTTGGACCAAAAGTGCCCGAAACAGGGGGCAGCAGTCCCCCTGCCCCCTGCTCGTACGCATATAGTATCACCCCTTCCCTTCCCCTAAAAATGTCCTAGGTCACAACATGAATGCGCGTAGTCAGAATGTTGAAAAGGGGGAGGTAAATTTGATTTGGCCGTGAAGTGGCCGAAAATGGAAAATGTGTTAGAAATCGTGCAAATTTAGAGCTTTTTGAACTTAAATTAGGGGTTGGGGGTGAGGGGGTCATTCACACCATGTCCCCCTGGCTACGTGGGTGTCAGCCGGTGCGGACCGCACCCCGCACCCTAGTGACGAAACCGAGAGGTGTATAACAGACATCGCAATATCAAACTAAATCGTCGGTAAATAATCAAAACAAAACCACTGATTTTTTCAGCTATAACAACATTCCCAATAGGTTGCTTTATTAGGCCATTGCCAAATCTTGGGAAATTTTTACTTTAAAATGCGATTTTATGATTTTTTGTCATTTTTTTTAACGCGTCAACAATCCATACCTCCGTTTTTTAATTTTTCACTGCTTAAATTCAGAGCTAATCCACCCAAAACTGTGCCAAAACATGAGTAGCATAATAGTCTGGCAGTGAAATACCAAATATCCACATGACCCCTTGAAATAGTATAAAGAATTTGTGTTAGTGTTTTCTGATAGTTCAATACGTCTAGTGTAAAAAAACGTGTGATGCCACTTTGTCATCATTGGGGAATTTTCACTAGACTGACCAATGTTTTTGTGTGTCAAAAACTAAAAATGCCGAGAACAGAACGGGATAGGTTGCAAATGAAAGGTATGACTGAGACAATTGTAAAAATGTGTTAGTTTTTGCGCTACGACAATAAGTTCATTAGTTATGGTCCAATATGACCAATGTGACGTCGTGAAAGATGACGTCACGAATAGGGTTTCTCTATTTCCCGCCCATGTCATTCCCGGGAATCCCGGTCCCGTTAACCGTATTTCCCGGGAATCCCGGAAAAATTTAACAAGAATCTAAAGAGAATTAAATGTTGTAACCAACTGTTGCGTTTCCATGTCTGAACACCAAATAATAATCATATATAACTTGCATATAGTAGTATTACATTTAATGTCTATATTATTATGACTAATATTAATATTTACGATATTGATAAACAGAACATAACAAGTATCAAGACAGATTTGATATATAAATCAGCTAGATCTTTTATACTCCTTTATTCTTTTTTTTGTAACACAACACAACACCCTTTGACATTCGTTAATACATCTGTTGAATCAGAATGTGCATTTTCACTTGGTGAAAAAATGTATAGCTGCGTTGGACTGAATTGGGCGAATGGATTGATTTTGAAAATCAATATTTGCGGGGATTTCATTTCGAGAAAACAGGGCAATACAAATTTTTTTTCCTAAAGTCCGTTCCTAAAGGCTCATTTGTGCAAAGCGCATAATACATCGACGAAGGATGGCAAGAATCTTTATTTTTATGTTTCAAAATAACTTAACTCTTAATGTTTCAATGACCGGTCATCCCGGACCGATTTCCCGGGATTCTCGGGTCCGGGAATTCCGGTGAGAAACCCTAGTCACGATATATAGTAATTTATAGGACTTATCTACTTTCACAGACAATGTCGTTGCTTTATTGAGCAAAATTTAATCTTATCTACATTTTCTAGATTACTTAGAGTATGTTCTAAACATACATAGGATTAAAAAAATATATATTTGTAAATTGACTTGTACAGTGGCCACGTTCTTAGAAAGGTCCTATTACAATATAATACTATATAGCGTGACCACATAACACAGAAGATGGTCAATTACTCACGTAAAACTCAACCTATGTCACACATTTTTTCATCGGATCCGTCTCGTTGAGTACATGTTATATATGTACACATTTGTTGAGCTACAAACATAAGTTTACGATTAAATCATAATATCCGTTTTTTCAGTATCATTTCTATGACGTCACACTATTCATATTGGTCAATAACTCAGGAACTAATTGTCATAGCGCAAAATTAAATACATACTTTAAGTCGTCTCAGTCATTCCTTTCATTTGAAAGCATTTCCTTTCACATCTGAACACTTTTAGGATTTGACCATTGGTCAGTATTTGTGGTCAGCATCAGACGGTATTTTACTCCGAACCCCTTGAACGATCAGAAAACACCAACAAAATACTTTATACTATTTCAAGGGATATTCTCAAATACTGCCAGATTAAAAGTCTAATGTGATATGACAAAAAAACAACGTTTTTATATATATGAATATACAATATGCTGAAGAACCCGGTCTGTCAATTATCTCACAATTTTTCAGCTCAGGCTACAGACTGCCCGAAGGGTTACTTTGGTCAAGATTGTAGTGGTGTATGTGGGCGTTGTCTAGGTGGTCACAAGTTTTGTGACAAACGTGATGGTCACTGTATACAGGGATGTACCATTGGTTATATTGGAGATCTCTGCGAAGAAAGTAAGTCTGTCTGTCTCACTGTTTGTCTGTCTGCCTGAATCCTGTGCATGTTTTTTTTCAACTGTTATTAATCCTTAGAAAATACGCCAAATAAACCAATGTCACACACATAAATATAAACATAGACTTGGGGAAATAGAGCAGACAAGTATTCATATATATTACCTGGTGACATGCATATTTGAGTATTAAGACAACAGAACATTACAACTATAAACGGTAGATGCGATACAAAGACTGAAATTAATAAAAACATGTCAATTATAGTCAACAGTCAACATTTTTGCGATGCTTAATATCAGAATGTTGATAAAATAACGAAGCTAGTACAGAACATCGGCAATAGAAAGACGAACAACATATATTTAAAAACAACCAGGTATGTGGAAACATTGGTATTTGTCAGCTGCTGTATTTTCACGTTTTTAGGAATGGATTAACACAAATATATTTATATAGATCTTTAGCAATACAAGTACCACGATGGGAGATCCTATAAGCAGCAGAATGTAAATTATTAAGATTCATAGACAGTTCAATTTGTTGAACGTTGCATCTATAAATGGCAATTAAAATTATATATTTGAAATCACAAACAGTCTGAAATGTCTGAATTGATTTCGATAATCCAAAAAAAGAAAAGGGCTCTGGTAGAATGGTTCGTGAAATTCAATTTTGATTTGAGAGAAACTATAGTATGTTACAACCAGGGATGAGGAAAACTATGAAAATTTACCAGCCAATCTGGCAGACAGTTTCTGAAATTTACCAGCCAAAAAA
>JAUUEB010287800.1:0-12992 GCA_032362205.1 Clione limacina
GGCCAGTGTGTCTCTCTTTCAGTAGAAAGGAGCTGGCAGGACTGTAGGACATGTTCAGTGGTCTGATGTGCATCATTTTACTCGCTGTATGAGAAGTTTTGAGCTATCTTTAAATGATTAATGACTGCAACTCTGTGTTCCGTTTTTCGGTGAATTGTGAACACATTTATTTCCATGAATGAATCCTCATTTCTTTCGGCTAGGAAATTGCATTTTTTAGTCTTTCATATGACATAAATGACCTAGGGCGTACCCAATCACAATCAATTAATCAATCAACCAGTTGACCAATCAACCAGTTGACCACAAGCAATCAACCAATCGATCAATCAATTAACCAAGCAACTGTTCGACTAATTAATCAATCAATCCATCAACCCACTAACAACCAAACAACCAACTACTCAGAAATATGTTTTTTATAGGTTTTTACTAAATATCTCTTAAGCAACACAAAATTGTCTTAAATTTCACATTGCTGCTTGACACTTCATTGGTGGGCAATTTATGGTGATTCTAATATAAACAAGTATCAAAAATATAATTAAATAATTTCCTGAGTTGATGGTCCATAAAGCAGATGGTTATATTAATGCTTATGTTTTAATGTGATCAACTCTTTCTCGAGGAACACAAACAACTTTTTATAAGGTCAATGTCCTAAAGATGTTTTCATTTGCCACCAGTCTCGATCCATTGTTCGTTCTGGTTTGGTTTTTGGCAAAGACAAAATTGTATGTCTATATACCCTAAGGATCAATAAAAATCAAGTCCGGTTGAGACCTGGGGGGGCAGAGAAACCCCTCCCCTCGACTAGTTCGCTCAGGGGTATCCGAATACTTGGTGATCCATGCGAACCGGGAAAAGACCCTTCGCTATAGTCTGGGCGCGAGGGAAATCGGGGGTTATATGAAAGCCAATAGGCTACAACTGGGACATTCTTATTACCGTGACAAGTTCAGCATTGAAAACTGCTATAAACGTTGTTGATGAGATTGTTTGTTATTCACCAGTTACTTTTGATTAAATGTGATTTGCTAACTGGATTGCCACACTGTCGCCCAATGTTTTTTTTACTGTAGTTTGTGAACTATGATTTGATAACTGCTATTTTTTAACTATTTTTTTAACTGTTTTTGTTAAATGTTATTGGTAAACTGTTATTTGTTAATTGATGTTTGTTAAGCTGTGGTTTGTTAACTACAATTTTCGGATACTGTCTAGTCACAGTACGTTGACATAGGAAGGTACAAATCCCTCAATGGCTGGCACCAGTCGGGGGATCGCTTCTAAAATTCAAAGGAAAAACACGACCGATTTTTTAACCTTTGACCATCCTCACTGAAAGGTACTGGATGCCAATATTTTTGGCTTGTTGTCATCTTTTCGTGTAAGAACATATCTCATAGATTTAGGAACTTACCGTGATGATCATGTTATTGTCTCAATAAATGTTTCCAAGTAGGTTTCATTTTTTTTTAAATAAGCTCTTAATTTCTGTGATATTTTAGTGATGTTAAAAATATATATATTGATGTGTAAGACACTTACACCAAAATTGTCAAGACTGTTATGACTTTCGCTTAAGACATATTCTCAGTTTTGAAAGATTTAATGGACAAAGATGTTAAAAGATCGAGATTTCAGAATCATGCAGAAGTAATGATATTTTCGGTGTAATTGATTTCGGTTTAACTGTTGTTTTGTGTATATAATGTGCCAGTGTTCATAGGTTTTGTATTTTTCCTACTATTAATTACACCTTTTTGCTCAAAATAAAATATAAAAAGTACAGGGAGTCTATTATTCTAGTTTGTTTCGATAGCAAAGTATATGGGACCCTATTCACACACAAATTAAGACTAGTGGGATTAAACACTTTAGAGCGTTTTTTATTATATTCATGAAAACAGTATACTTTAAATGCTCAATCAATTTGTTGTTAAGAATTTAATGAATTTAAGTGTGAAGATGTTATGTTAAATGTTGTAATATTGGTTTTTGCACATATATGAGATACATGTTAAATGAGTCATTGGCACTTGACAATCTTGAGAAATGAAGCAATGATTTGCTAATCCATTTCAAGTTCTCTAAAGGTGCTTTTTTCATCATTATATATATCTGTAGATTATTCACCAGTCTACATGGGTTGTAATACCTTCAAAGACAACGTGTTTTTATAGATTGTTGGCTCTCAGTCAAACCCCTGGCCTAAAATTAGGTCACGATATGCATGTTTTGTTGGTGTCATGTTCCCTGTTTAGCTGCCACGACGTTCTTACACTTGCTTCTGCCACGACGTTCTTACACTTGCTTCAATCTTTAAACAAGTCTGCTCTTTAAAAAAAATTTGAGCATTGTTGCCATATCTTGACAGGTGCTTCTCGGAGCGCATTTTAAGCATGTTCTATGCAGTGTTCCAGATTCTTAGATCCTTAGCAGCTGGAGACAGAAATGCTCCCTAAACCTAAGCATATTATGTTAACTTCCTATTGATTCTTTAAGTCTATTATGATTTTCATGGTTACAAATCCCCCTCTAAAGAACAAAGTAGTAAAAACAGTTGTCAAGGCGTTATTTTCTTATCAAATCAGCTGTTCGTCTTTGACTTTCACAATTATATTTAATTCGTACAACAATTTATTCTAAATTAAGTCTCATTTTCTTCTACATAATTTCAATATTTCGATTTGTAAAGATGTAATTGAATGTGAATTATGAATCTTTATCATCAATATTTTTTTTAACTCGTTAATCCTTCGCAAACCTATACCTGTTTTTTTGGTGTTGCGGGGAATATAACTTTGATAAAGTAAAGGTAAATGATTGCAAGGACTTACGAACTGGTCCTAAGAGGCGAGGTATGATGATATTATGACAGGTTGATATCATAAGTATTGTCTGCAAAGTCAGTTTAACCAAAAATTGCATTGAATAAAAATGAAAGATCGTTCAATTATATAACAATAAGGAATAATCGAAAAGCCTTTAACCAGAAAACGGAAATAGACGTTTATGATTACCATGCCATAAAGTCAAAATTTGTAGAAAATGTTGAATATTAATTGTACCGCTACAACAAAAAAGATTGAACTCAACACGTGATAAATTTCAAAACATTTTAATACAGACATCCACAGACGCTTTGGTCTGCACGGTAGAAGGGCGAGATGCGCAAACGAGATTGGCGTAAGTCACATTCTTATAAATATCACAAAATGAAAGTTCCTGTCATGTTAAAAAATCAATGGAATCACCGCCATTTTAATACCATATTTCTTTTAATATTATGCCTTTGCTTATGAATGAGCAATCCAATCATACATGTGCCATAGCTTGCTATTTTCACTTCATAATTTTATTTAGAGAAATAAACTAAAACTCTTCAACCGTATGAAGCATATTCAGTTGCAATAAAGAATAACATAATATTTGTGAATTGAGATTAGTCACAAAATATTAAAGTAATACGATGTGTAAAAGAGGTAGTGACTAGAGTAGAAAAAACAAAAAAGATCCCTCGGACATATATCTGTCAAAGTACGTTTCCTTGAGACGAGATTAACAAAGATTAGAATGATCAACTGTGCTATGGTCACATGATTCCATCCAGCAGCTGCTTACAATTCACACACAATCACGTGATCAAACACAGTTGACCTGCTGGTGCCGGGACAAAAATTTTGAGCAAAACCCGGAACCAGCAGGAATAAATAAATTAATAACAAAGGTAAGAAATATTGCACATTCCAATCAAATGTCTACAATGTTACTAATATGTAAGGTATTTGATTTAACAATTTCCGATGTGACAACAGTAAATGTTCAGCTACTAATCCATTCATATCATGAAATAAAAAAGGACATGGAACCTTTCCATCATGTTAAAATGCGACATGGCGTATGTCTTTTGCTGTATAGTGTAAATTTGTTGTAAGTAAAAATGTATCTAGAATATGAACAGGTAAAGTAAATTGTATGGTGTATATTATTGTGCGCTAGATTAAACAAATATCTTTGCTGCCAGTACCAATGGACAATCAGTGTTTTAAATGTTATTGGCTGACAAACATGCAGAAAATTTTGAATCAGATCTTCTTTTATCAAATTTTATCTGTTTATGGAACTTAAATGAATCAATAGTCTTTTTCTTCCTTCAAAAAGATAACTCTATATGAAATTCCATTGTGATTATGTTTGTCATAATATATTGAGTTCCACACAATGTGTGTAATGAGTACAGTTTCGACGTACTTTGGTAAGTACTTATGAGAGAAACCATCATTTTGAGCATATCATATCAGACTCAAAGTAGTAGGATCCTGGTTGCCATAGCACCGCCCTCTGATTTTTCAAACGATAAAATGAACACAAAAAGAGATTAATTCATGTTTCCCGAATATGACTAAATATTTTGTAAACAAAAACAAATAGTAGAAAGTCACACAATTTGACGTGAGTTTTGATTTTGAAATGATATTTTTGACTTATTCAAGTGTGACTAAATTTTGTAAAGAGAATGTGCCAAAAGTGAATTCTTCAAGAATATAGAAGAGGGCATATGGGACAAGTCATTCCTTACTCACGCCAACTGACACATTGAAACAGACACAAAAAGCGCAACGACAGACACGTGGACACTGCGATGTGGCCGGGCTGGTCTGTGGACGCCGTCCCCATCTTCTGTCCGGCATGGTCAGCTACATGGCCTGGATCCAACATCGATACAAAATCATTATTTGTGTTATTCTAACAGAACAATTTGATGCATTAAATCAATACAATTGATAACTTTATGTTAAAGAACATTTACCTAAATTAGTCGAAATAAAAACATCATTTGTCTCTGACTTAAAAGAAACAAAATTCAATTTGCATGATATTATTTCGACTTTTTTCAAAAAGAGATAATGCACAGACTGTGAAATACTTGTATCGGTAATAATATACAGTTACAGTCAATCATATTAGCAGTATTTTTTTTACTTGTTTCCGTTTTAAAGATATTGTATTGCATTGTTCTGTTGTATTGTTCGATGGAATCTTCTCGGCTCTGTAATCAGGGGCGATATTGGAGTCGCCACTTTACCCTTTGGTAAATTATTGGATTGCCTCCCATTGCCCTGAATTCATAGGGCGGCGTCAAAATCTCTATACCCGCGCATAATGTTGGCGTCATAATTTGGTCCAGAAACTTCAGTCAGCTTTCATGGACGCTGAAAAAAAGAAATACTATTAATGGACGTAAATTTTTTTCATGATCTTAAAGACAAAGACGTTGATGTGCTTCAAATGATTGTAGTCAATCATAATATATTAAAGTTGTTTTGTTACATTGTTTAACATGTTAATTCAAGGTCAAGGTCTACAGTTTGCGACAGCTTTCAAACCAGAAACAAATACCAAATCATTTGACTCACAAAATGAAATTAAGTTTGCTCTATCTGACCGAAAGCGAACTTAATATAGACAAAATAAACAAACACGTAATAAATGGTATTAAATTTGGCAAAGTCTACAATATGATGAAATACGTTTTTAGATTACAAACTCTGGCTCAAATAATCTAGTTTTCATAGTGTAGAAGTGGAGTTACAAATTATTCATGAAACATATGTATTAATGATGAATTTAAAAAAAAAAATCTAAAATGGTAAGCCCCTCAAAAAATTATGCACAATAGAATATTAAGTCCAATAACTTTTTTTATACAAATTTCGAATGACAAACCAATTTACACAAATAACAACCACACTTGTTTTAGTTTAGATGCCAACTTAAATATTTGAGTGAAACATAAAAAGTATGTGTTGAGTTGATATGTGATGATAACGAAACATATGATCATTATTGTATGCAATATATCTTAATCACCTACATATGTGTCTGTAAAATCAAGTTTAATAAATATTCATAATAATATTGCTACTGTAAATAATTGAAATGGTCCGTCTAGAAAGTGTGGAATAGAGAAATACATTTTTGTAGAACGGTATCTCAGATATGTAGTTGAATCAAGTTGGTCCATTGCGCATAATAATAAACAGTAAAACCTGAGTAAAATGTCACATGACTTAAGCGACCACAAGCCTATTCCGGTCATTTATTATTCCTCATGTAATGTTTTACTAATGTCGCCGCGGTCAGTCTTTTAAGGCAACAAAGCATACTTTTTTCCTTTTTAAAAGTTATGCATTAAGCGGACAGTCAGGTGGATCAAAACTGCTCGCCAGTTATAAAAATGTAAAGTTCCCTTCGTTATGATTAACAGAGAATCCACGAAGCAGAATTGTTTGAACCGGGAAGTAATTTTTGAATACGGGGGTAGTTTCCCTTCGTTTTTACGGCCCAGGCGTATAGACAGGATTTTGAAATGGGGGTGAGACAACCTCGGATATTATCAAAGCAATGGCCGCGAAGCGGCCGAAATTGAGATTACTTAAGAATTGTGCAAATTTAGAGCATTTTGGATCTCAAATGGGGGGAACTTTCCCCATGTCCCCCTGGCTACGCGCCTGCTACAGCATATCCCTCTCCCTCTGATAGTATTCTAAGACCAAATTCAGTGTCATGACACGTGTCAATTATACAGAGGTTAAATAGTTTGTAACGATGGCATTAATTAACGTAACGGGTATTTACATTTCAATCAGACAAACCATGCACCTCCCGGGAATCGAACTCGGGATATCCGTATGGTAAGCAGAGGCGTTAACTACTAAATAACTATAGAGCCCCACAGTTAGTAAATAATCGGCGACAACAAGCTTTAATTGACACTTACTTGTGGCCAGTGATCAGTGACAATGGGTGGAGCCAATAGTTATGAAAGGTGTCAAAGTGAACGTCACAGTCGTCAGGTGGGACGTTTATAAATCTTTACTCTTGGCCATTGACCGGTAAGCTTAAGTAACAAAAGGATACAATGACTGGATAACTCATGTTGCGTTTATTACCTCCCCTTGATGTAGTACCTCGAAAAAGGAGATTGGCTTGGATTTTGGTGCGCGCCCTCCCCCTAACCGGTACAATACTACAACCTTGTAGGGTTGTATCTTGGGTACTAATGGGTACGGTTGCTAACTTCTAAATTATATGCTACTTAAAGTGTTTATTGAAAGAGATGAAGCTACTGTTAATCAACATATTAGCTTTTTCTTTTGAAGAGCGATTACATGTTTTAATTTGATTGGCTATATTTTAACACTTAAAGAATGCTTTTGTTATAGTTTCGAAAAAAATTAGTAAGCGTGTTGCGTTAGAGGCATTGTGATTAAAGGCGAGTGTCAAAATGTTGAAATTTGTTCATAATTCTTCTTAGTCATTCCCTATCTGCTGCTCCTTATTGTTTGTCTATTTGAAACGTTTTAGCATACTATGAAAATAAAATATACTAACAATGTGAGTACTCATATTCTGCTTACAAAACATTTTAAGCGGTGGTGCAATTGTATTATGAACTTAGCAATAATAACAGTAAAACAAGATCTTCAAACGATTTCAATAGCAATGGTTTGATATTGTAAGCTTACCAATATTGACTTAAACTTCCGCCTGATCCCAGCCACGTTGTGTTCACCTGGAAATAGAAAAGACAAACATGTCAGTAAATTCAGTCTTAATCAATGTCAATTAGTGAATATATCATGCATGTATTCTTAGAAACTAGTGAAGCATTGAGGTCCTTACATTTTACATGCAAAATCTTCATAATAGAAATTGAACGCCTGTGGCTGACTGGCTCACTGGCATGGCTGACTGGCTGGCTATGTTTGTATGGAAGATGAAAATTGGCTATGTTTGTATGGAAGATGAAAACAGACACAGTTGTGACTCAAGCGACCCGACACTTTGACAATTTGTTTGACGATTTACCAAGTACCCAGACGTGCAGTTAAGCTGTTGGTGTAAATAAGTAATTTCTCCGGTGTTGAAATTAATATTTTTAGTACATTACTACATTATTATATCCTAGTTCTGTGTTACTACACGTGTCATTGTACACTTCGCATCAAATCGCATTCTTACTCAATCAAAAGCTAGATTGCGCGCCCAGGAAAAATACGAACTTAAATACTCGCTCAAGTCAACGCAATGTATTTATCCAGCGGATACAATTTGTTAATTCTAAAATGGTGTTTCTAACTTGTTAACGGAAACCACATCAATTTAAGTTTTTTTTCTTTTTCACATAGTAGGGGGATGGGGAGGGGGGGCATATTGGGTGCGAAGCGCGAATACCTACGAGGTAAAGATCAATACCCGGGGTGCAAGTATTGATACCGAGGGGGTCCCTTTCAAATGGGTAGTTATACACTTTTTGCATTTTGTGTTTTGTTTTGTTCTTTGGTAGTATTAGTATAAAGTTATTGTATTGGCGCGAAGTGCCTGAGTTTTTGTAGGTGGTGTTATTTCTAGAGGGTGGTAACAAACTTTCTTTACTGTCACTCCGCCAATTTGTTTTTTATTAAAAATAACATTCATAAATCGAAAGCCTTAGGTCAAAAGTTGGTCAACATCTTAATAAAACGGCTCGTTTACTGATATAAGTATCCTTTACATGATGATTGCATCTAATGAATCAATAAACCAACTACATTAATCAATCAATCAATCAAGCAACCGGGCAATTAATTAATTAATCAATATATCTATCCTCACATCTATATATCTGTAAATATTATATCTATCAATCTATCTATCAATCCATCTATCAATCCATTCATTCATCAATCAATCGAACATTCAATCTTGAAAATAAGCAAAAAAGAAAGCAAGCAAGCTTATCTTGTTAAATATACATAGAGTTACTAGGTTTATAATATGGTCAATGGACCTTATCCGGAAAAAAATTGATATGGGAATGAACACTGTATGACACTGTCTAAAAGTCAAGATGCGCAACCCACATCCGCAAAGAAGGTTATATATTTTATGAGGGTCTCTTATTATCTCCGCTTACATATGTAACCATGGTGATTACAAGTTGTCTTGATGAAACTTTAACATGGATTAGAAATTTAAAGTTACCTTTAAGAAATGTTTTTTTATCAGACAGGGTCTTATCCATGAATGCCTTCCTGACCAAGATATCTTCTAAAAGTATTATGTATTTTTCGTCTTGTTGCTTGTGCACATGTCTAACAATAAAAAGAGGTTAACAAACAATAGAATAAGGCACACATGTGCTAAGTTCTGTGAAATAAGCAGTTGAGAGTTCATGCTTTCTTATCCAAGCCACAAAAACATAAATTCAAACACAATTAATTAGAAGTAAAAAAAAAACAATTACACACAATATACATGCAGAACTATTTTTTTTAGAAATAGTAACGCACGAGCTTTATAAATACTTTGTACTTACTTCGAAACTTTGAAAAATTTCTTGGACTTCTGCAACCAGGTGGAGTCCAGAAATCGCCGAGATTTCTTCTTTTCTTCGGCGCCTCCAGGTGATCCTGGAGCCATTTCCCCCTCAGACAACGACGATACGATAGACATTGGCCTCTCAGTCTTTGATCTACCACTAACTGGCGATGCCCCAGATGTAGAAGGCATCTCATGTTCAAATACTGAAGATGGCTCAGAATCAATAGATAGACCCCCTGTTGCCTCAGCTCTAGCGCTTACACTGGGGTCCCAGCTGCGAGGTTTTCGGGATTTCTGTGCTGCCTCTTTGTCAGATTTTGTGTAGAGCGAAACTCCAAGATCAAAAGAGATAGATTGTTTACAAAGTTCACTAACAGTTTTACCTTTGCCTGGACGTTCAGGTGACAAAGATAAAGAAGGGAGTCTGCCCGTTTCTCCCTTCTTTCCTTTGTGAATTTTACCAGGTTTTGTCTCTTTGCTCTTGGATCGTTTGCTTACTACATCCTCCGACTCAGTGTCACTAACAAAAACTGTTGGTCTTAAAGGCACACTTTCAGGAGCAGCGTACGTAGCTGCACGTCCCCGCCCTAAAGGTTCTAATGAAGTCGTGAAAGGCGTAGTACTAGTTGCTGCTAGAGATGGCAATGACTGATGATTTGTTGGAATGCTGCTTCCACATGGTCCTTGAAAACTATCATCTTCTGACGCCACCGAGTATGCCGCGTCGAGAGGATAAGATGGGCTTGCCGTTTGAGATGTATCATATGATATAACCATGGCGACTTCACAAGACTTTCGATTTTGTGATTTGGAACTAGGTTCATGTGTCTGTTTATCTATCTGAGTGTCTGAAAATGCCCTTTCTGGTGAAATTTTAGGGGACTGATCACTAAAGGTTTTTGTCAATTTCTTAACCTGTCCGCCATTTGTCACATCTTTAAGGGGGCCAGGTGATTTTGGGGCGCCTGTGCTACTAGTAGATGACAACCGACGAACAATATCACTAACGAACTCTGATTGCGCTTTCGGAGAATCAACTCTTTGGAGCGAAAGATTTGAGTTATTCTTAGATGATGCACCACTTTTAACTGGTGTAGTTTCTCGTGATAAACGTTGAACTATTGCATGAACGTATGTTCCCGTTGTGTTTTCTTTGTCTTTTGCCAATGGTGGTAGCCCGGCTCTGCCTCTCTCATCTTTTGGGATATATTTCTGCATAATACGAGTGGCATAGATTGAGTGACCACTTCGGTATCGCTGACTCTCTTCTAAAAGTTCTGTGGCAGGTTTTAGTCGTCTTACTCGTGTAACTAATCCGACGCGTGGTAGATGTAAAGTTGGACTTGGCGTCTTTCGAAGTTCAATAGGGGATTCATCCGTGTCACATACTGTACTACGTTTTTCGAATCTATTAATTGCGTCCTGTAGAGGTTTAATACTTGGAGAATCTGGGGCTCGTGATTCCATGTCTCCTACGCTTTTAGATCGAGGTCCTTTATCAACGACAGGTGAAGCTGTGGGCGATTGACGTATGGGTGTTGATTGTCGAGGTAGGGGTGGTTTTCCTCTCGCTGCCACAGGGCTGCCTTTGGGGGAAATGGCTCTATAATCTTTGAGTTTGGTTTCTCTTTCTTCACGTTGCCGTCGTAAAATCTTTTGTTTGCTCACAGGACTGCGGGGTAACTTAAAGCCCGCTTTATTTGAATCACTAGTCGGGGGTAGATCACATAAGGTATTGTCAGCTAAAGGATGCAACTGGGGGATGCTGCCACTTCCACCCGCTGTCATCCCAAGCTTGTGGTCATGGGTTAGTTGAGCGGATTGAGCACAAGAAATGCTCTCTGTACAAGTCATCACAGATTCAGCTGGGGAATAGTCGTCATCCATAACTGGTACAGCTTTCATGAGTCTGGGTTTATCCAGACTATGTGGCTGCTTTGGAATGGTCGGTGTAGGGGTCTCTGTTGTGCTACGATTCTTGGGATCCTTTCCAGGGGAAGGGGCTGGAGAAGGAACCCTGAAGTCTTTTCTGTTCAAAGTGGGAGACCCCCTTTCCACTTTGTCTCTTACCCTCTTTAACTCCTCGATTTCTCTAAAAAGAGGAAGCGAATCGGAAAAGGTGACTGTTCCTGATTTGGTCATGGGCAGTGTAACTGCTGTCGGTTTTAATGTGGCCGCACCTACTGCGGACTCCTGTGTGCCACCTTGTGTTTCGGAGCCCGAGGGTAATTGTGCGTCTTTATCTTGGGATGGGGTACTTGGTGTGGTTGGTGTGGAAGACGTGATAACTGAAGGTGATGATAGAGACGATGAAGTGATGGGTGAAGTTGTACTTGATGGAGATGATGAAGTCGAAGGTGATGGCACTTCCGTTGTAGAAAGTCTAGGCTCTGATGTTGCTTCTTCAGTCTGTAGAGGATCAGGCTTACCAGACGGGGTACGATGTTGCTCTGACTGTTGAACCGTGTCCCTTTGGAGTCCTGCTGTAGATGAACTCGGCTGGCACGTATCAATGTTTACAGTAGATGTGTCAAGTGGTGTACCCGCACTGGAATGTGATTGGCTGTTTATTGTTGTTGCCACAGCTCCGCTAGACGTTTCAAACGCTGGTGGAGAAGCAGGGGCTGATACAGACAAACTAGATGTAGAGGCGATAGTAGCATCCTCTGGAATCAAAATAAAGAAGAAATAAAAGATGAAAACACTTCATGATTTCTTATATAATTCACAGTTTACGCTATAGTCCATACACATTATGATAACCACAAAGACAATACCGAGACATGCATATGCTGTGTACTAGATTTCTTGAAACATTATAAGAAAGCTGCTTATGAGACGCGTCACTTTAGTTATCTTATGTTTGTGTTTGCTGAAAAGAGTTAATTAATATTCCTTCAAGGTTGAGTCACAAAAAAGTTTGCAAACTATCTTCCATGAGGTATATCAAGACTGGAACTTATGGTCTCTCAAATACGGGATTTGCAGTCTTTTGACCAAGACAATCTTAAGACGAAAACTGCGAAGTTTGTGTTTTATTGATATTTAGCTAAATGTGTGTTCTATTAAACTAAGATGACAACATCAATACAAGAAACAATGAGTACTCGAAGAGAGTACAACTACAATGATCAGAAACAAGTATTTGCCAACTTCAAGTATAACATTATTATTATATTTTTCACTTTTCAATAAACTTAAGAGATCCAATAACTGTTTTTAAAGTTTTCGTATAAAAAAGACAGTTAAACACACACACCAGAGACCAGGCGAAAATAAACCACTTCTCAAAATTGTTATAAGAGATGAAATTGTGAAGACAATTCCGATACGGTAGTCGTATGGATAGTTGAAAATGCGAGAAAAATTATTCGTGCGTGAAGAAATCCCACAAAACATGTGATATCTGTATTTGTTTTTTTCAAAGCGTCTGATTGCTATTCACTGAACAAGTAACATACTACAACTTGTATGATTGACAACTAAACAGATATTCGTTTGAAGATTAAAACATAAATGTAACCACCTGTTGAATGGTCAATAAGAAATGATGTGATTTATCAAATTACGTGTCCGCGCTGTCATGTGCGCTATGTTGGTCAAACTGACCGACATCTGAT
>JAUUEB010287911.1:0-12991 GCA_032362205.1 Clione limacina
GAATTGTCCGGGTGGTGAATTGTCCGGGTGATGAATTGTCCGGGGGTGGTGAATTGTCCGGGTGGTGAATTGTCCGCTTACCGGCGCAATTGGTATAAGCGCTTTGCGTAAAATACCCCCGTTTGAAAACAAAACTTAATACGGCTCTTCTTTCTTTCTCCCTTTAGAAAAGATCAATAAACTATAAAAAAACCCCACCTGTATTACTATCTTAAGAATGAGTGAACAAGTCTTAAAACCACCAATGAACAAATTCAAAAGTTTATTTACAAAAAGAAGAAAGAAAGAAAAAGGGTAGCAACCCACATGAATAATCCACAGAAAGGACAAACATCCACGCTATCTGTATTACTTTTAGCCTCAATATGTGCCCTACATTTGAAAATCCTACATCCTTGCTTTCTACAAAAATAAGTAATAACTGTGTTTAAGTAGAAAACATAGAAACAAAAGAAAACTAACCTAAACATATAACTATTACAGAAGGTGATAGAAACGGATAAAAAAAATAAAAATAGGATCAAGAGGGAAACAAAGCACACACCGTCACGATTGTGAGCTTTTCTAAACAACAACACGATACAGTATGATTAAAAAAGGGCGTGTCGCTTACTACTAATATTTAGTTAGCTTTGGTTTATCAATCATGTCACAAGCAAACATGCAAATCAGTGTATATTTTTATAGATAGAAAGGTAGCTTGGCACAAAAAGGGAGTTGAAGATATGTAAAAAATGACAAACAGCATATTACGAACCTCATAGTTGCATGCTTTGGCACTGGTTTGATTTTGTTCTATTATTAACAATATAAAGATTAACCAAATTATTTAACTCTACACTCTGGTGTTTTGGTATCTTTTAAAGAAGTGTTATATTTCTTATTTTTAGACAAGGCGGCTTAGTTTATATTTGTTTTTATACGTCACTACGACTATGCTCATATGTAATGAATACCACAGAGTATGAAAGAAAAAAGCTGTTTCTGATACACTTATACATTGCTTTTTTTTAAATTTTTGATTTAGCTTATTTTCTAACCAATCTCAAAATCTACCAGGTCAAACCATGGTGAGTGAGTCACGTGGTATTAGTTCAGAAATAATATTGGCAATAAACCCTAGAATAAGATACACCAAGAGATGAAACAGATTCAATTTCATGACTCAGTGTAAAATTATACTGTTCGTCAGAGTTCGGCAAGCTTTTGGTAGATCAGAAAAGATTAACAAATCTTGGCTTGAATTCACGAACCACATTTTTTAACGAGAAACCATATATGTTAGGTGTTTTTAAGTCATAGCCTTGATTAAAATCACCATATGGACGAAATATCGATTTCACAAATAGACTCTCTAAAACAAAATCAAAGAAGTACTAAATGTGATGGTTTGTCAACAGACAGTGAAGAAGTCAGTCATTATAAATTCATGAGAGAAAACATAAAAGTTTGTGTAGCATGTGTGGGTGTTGGGACCAAATAGCGTGGCATAGAAGCTAGTGATGGAATGATATCAAATTTCACCAACCTCCAGTGATACTGTGACAGTATAATTCACATTTAAAGATACGACTTAATGGACACTGTGATTTGAATATAAAGTTTAACCGTCTTGTTTATTAAAATAAACAGAAAGTAAAATTTGGAAAATGTGTTTGTTTAATGAACATATCTATTTTAATGTAGAAGTATCCTTAAGTATTTTTCTCCAAATTCAAAAATGTATTAGCTTGACTTATGACAAGTATTTAGATGATGAAATAACCGCTCTTTAAAATGAAGATAAGCGTCTCTTAGCATATCGTAGCTTATAAGCGTATGTTTATGATATGGTTAAAAAATACGAAACTGAAATTAAAAGTATTAAAAGTATCAAAATTCTAAACACATACCTTTTATGCATATCAGAATATGTTCAAGAAGTATTTGAGACTTCATTGCCTGGTCTTAATGATGTTCTATTCCAAAGTGAAATGAAGCTGGTACTCAAGCAGTCACAAAGTTAAAACGCAGAAGTATCACCTCATAAACGTATCCAATTAATTCAGGAATGAAGGACACTGTAGTCTGTTCCATGAAGAGTCTCGTGATGAAGAATTCCTCTGATGTCCTCAGATTTCGAACGTCACAATATGACTAATATCAAACACTATGTCCACTCAAAGCCGAAATGTCTCAGAATAATCTTGGTGATGAGTGTTTAACAAGTTCTACACAAAACGTGCGGACGCTGAGAAAGGCAGATCAGAAGTAGCCGCCACACTCTTGAAGGACATTCACATCAAACTCTTAGGACAGTGCAAATGTCGCAGTCCTCAATAGATCTGGTAGCAGAGACCAACACTCAACCGTAATAGGCCATAAACCTTGAAGTGAATTACCAACACACTTTCGCTCTACCACAAGACGACCTAATGTCGATGTGCTATTTTGTCACAAAGGTGTCTTCAGCCTCTCGTCTTTCGCCCTTGTCTATACTGTCTGTACTATTCTCCCAAGAGATTAAACATTTACAGACGCCTATTTGTAATTACGAGGGCCAATTTCACTGGACACTGGTCAAAAACTTTGAGGTGGTAGCCTCCGGTCTGTGTATGTCCTGTGATGACACCGGCCAAGTAAAATACCTGTTAGCACAGTTAGGTCGAGTGGCTTAAACTTTAATTAGTAGATATCCTGTAAAGAATCATGCGTGCGTGGACATCGAGTCCCCAAGGGATGTCAACGACACGATAATGTCTTCCGACTGATCCCGTACGTCCCTCTGTTTGTGGTCAGTCACATGGATAATTCTTTTCCACTTCGCCTACAGCAGATTTGATGTTTACATAATCGTAACGATGGAAATAACTTACGGATTGTTAACAGAAAAGAAGAACAGTTATTTTTTAAGGGAATAAAAAGACTTAGAAGTAAGAGACAAAGATTGCATTAAACTACAATTTGACGGATGGAAATTCCAACCTTTAAGCTAAAAACGAAGTGAACAATTAAAAAGAAAACGATTCTTGGCATTTGACACTTGGCCGGAAAAAACGGTCGACGTTTTAAGTATATAGAAAAACAAGGAAAAGTTGTTGTCAAAGAGCAATCATAATCGACATTGATATGCAATTAAAGAATATGACAAATACAAGTTCGTCGAATAAGACCTTTTTTGGGCTTACTTCTGTCTAAAATGTTTAATTAGCTAGTTAATTTTGAGTCACGCGGAACCTAATCGATAAAAACTAAGAAATACAATGATTTGAATTGTGTTACAATTTGATTTAAATTAATTTAATATATTTCATATAGTATACCCTTTATGTAATATTTGTGCACGTTAAAAATTCCTTGTTGGATTTGAAATAAAAGAAATATAGCTCAAAAGGCACAAATGGTTAAAATAACAAAAAATAAAAATGCCATCTCAAGTAATCGTCACTTAAGTAGTTTTAATCTGTTTTTAAGAGTCTTTTTTAATTCTAATAGTTGTCCCCGTTTGGGCGTCAGGAAGAACAAAAGAGTTTGAATAATACTGATCTTTAAAATCAGTTCGCTAACTAACTCAAAATCGTAAGAAAAAAGTTGAATTCGTCCGTGCTGATAGCAATCGAAAGAAACAACAACAAACAAACCACAATCCTAAATGTATTTATTTATGTGATAGCGTATACAAAATACGCGTTGTCGTAAAGCACGGGTAGTTAGGCAAGGTTGAAATGGTATAAACTATTTCATTCGTCGAATAGTACTCCCTCACCAATAAAATGTAATGTTTTTTGTTATTCCCATTTTCAAGAAACACAAGAAACACCAAGTTTTATCACGTGCTTATATTAAAAATTTCAAAAAAAAAATACAAAATACAAACTTCCGGTTGGAATGTTTTCAAAAATATAAAAAGTGTTTGAAACAAAAACCACAGAACGACAAATGTAAAGTAGACAAAGTTTCGTTTCACATTATCTGACTATACTCTATAATATACAGCTAAATTATATGAACTTCAAAAAGGTTGTTAACCCGGACTGATTACTGTTCACCAGGCTCAGTTATTGTACCTCAATAGTTGTTTATTCAGTGTCGTCTCAGGCCTCATCGAATGTTGTTCCCATGGTGGATGGAAACCGCTAGCGGATATAAACCTCTTAAACGGTCAGCAACATGATCTAACAATGGCGTGAAATTACCAATTTCGACATCAATTGTGTCAGGTGAGAAGAACAATAAATGACTAGAAGCTAGCCGTTTCGTACGTACTGGTGTGAAAACTAACAGGATGATCATTGCTTACATGACACCGACTTGCTTATTTTTGTCAAGAGTACTTTGACGTGTTTTCCCCTTCTATAGAACTATGTTGTTTTGTGTCAGTTTTGTCAAGTCTTATGAAGTAAACTTTTTCCTAAGGGTTTACATACAGTTCTTCGTGATGTCTGAAAACCAGAATTTTTTTCTTGTACTTAAATAAATTATTTGTGACATTATTTATTCACTTATTTTTTTGAGATAAAAACAGAAATATACATTTGTTGTGTGACAAGAAACATGCTTTTAAAATAAGATATTCAAGATCATTGTATTAGTTGTAACAACAAAGAAAATAGTGTACACTGTTATTATAACACATACCAGGGACGTTCATGTATGTGAGGTAAACATACTTTGATTGCATATCTGAAAACTCAATTAACTGATATTGCCATGTATTAATTCCGTTACATTCCAATCAGATATTACTTTATGTACTAGGTAAACCAGGTTTTGCATAAGAATAATTACATAATTCAACATAGCACTGTATTCCCAAAAGCAGGTTATTTGTTCTCCTTTAACGTGTACAAAAGACACTGTTCTATTTAAAGTTTTAATTACAATCTGTAGTTAAAACATTTTTTTGCTTTCATTGTATTATTCGCTTTTGTAACAAACGCATTAGGAATTAATATCTAATTTGTACAAGGTAATATGTCAATTAAAGTATCAAGCACACACAATTAAGGCAAATGTCCTCGGTATATCACTGAATAAATGCGACTTTATTATCAGCGTGTTTTTCTACTACGGTTTTAAATCTCACATACGTCTGTTGAAAAGAGAGGCGTTTTAAGTAATCAGGAATCTAATCACAAAATTGATTATGATTCACCCATATGTCATTTCAATAACTGAATCTGTGTTTGGAAGATGAGTAGAATAATGAACATGTTGTCATCTACAGGATTATGATTTTTAGCAAAGCAGCTAGCTTGACTTTTGTCTGTTAAAGAACTCCTCCGGCTATATCTGGCTATGATATATCTGACATTGACACGGATTAAATCCTAAACATAACATATGAACTGATTAATTACACGCCAGGGCTAATCCTATATTTCATTTTCTCTAAATCCCCTTGTTATTGTCTGCAGTAATGAACTGCCATGAACAACGGTACTTGAGAGTCAACCTTGCCGCCGGCAGTGAACTTGTCGACCAGAATTTGTTACATTAAAAAAACACATCGCCAATTGATGTAAGGTTATCCAATTCAACATTGTAATAAATTCAGCTATTTGTTGTTTACCGTATACCGTAGTGTAAAAAGCTTGTCAACAACATGTTTTGCTTCACATAAACACTGAAAAAACAACCAAACGAAAACCTCAAAACAATCGATAATAGGGTTTTGAATAAAATATAAGAGTAAGTTCAGCAATTGTGGGTTAACGTAGAAATACAAAACAATCGCCAATCCTTATTAGGGCATCAAATAAGAAATTGGAGTAAGTACAGTTGTTGATATTTTTCTGTGACGTTTATTGGTTACATTTATTTGAATCGTCTATTTGGTGATGCTTAAGTCCGAAATGATCTGTAAAAGCTATTACGTGTTACTATAGAGTGAAAAGGCAGTGGTAACAAAATTGGGGTAGTTCTTCAAAGTAGCATGGGATCACAAACATCACACGTTGGGATGGGAGCGTTCTCACCATTCGACACAATTTTCGCGTTACTCTTTATTGATCATGTTTAGTGTAAAGTGGAGGAATAAAGAAACAAGTGTCCGAAATGACAGACAGAGAAAACAAAAGAGAGAGAGAGAGAGAGAGAGAGAAAGAAAGAGGGGAAAATTCAATCTGACATTGGTTATCCATCATGTATCTTGATAGATCTTTTATGTCTTATTAATAAACACACACAATGAGTTAAAGCGACCAATGAGGTACAATTCGACTGCTTTCCCATATCTCGATTCACATTTTTGCCAAACAGAGTCACTTAATATTCAAATTTAATGAATATAATTTTCTTTAAGAAAGATTGGTTGAATTTGGCTCATTTATATGACAACTCTATAAAAAGATTCGTCCCCTATAGCGAACAAACTATTAACTGAATAACGAAATTGAAGATTGTGTATGTGATTGTATCGCAAACAAATATTAGGGCAATATTGAACTTAGTTCGTTTGAACATACCATTTTGACCTGAAAAAAGCGAGTATATAGATAACAGGGAAGGCATTACTAACGATTAAGACGTTTGATAATTGGCAGCGGATAGTAGTTAAAAATAGGTCAAGCCCCACGGTCAAGACCCACCTTGAGAAGAAGGTTATGATAAAATATTTTAGTGTATAAGGACTATACTCAAGAGTTGTATCAGACAACAACCAATTATAAGATGAACGAAGTTGAAAGTGTCTATGTACATGTTTTACAGACAGACAGACAGACACGGGTAGTGTGCTCTGAATAAAAATGATATCAACCAGCTCAAAGATGAAAGCGATCATTCATTATTATATTGCCTAAGAGGATTCGCATCAAATTCCTAATACTGATATCGTAACGAGTTCAGCTGCTCAATTTGAAAATGTGTTCATCAAATCAACATCTGTCAGATTGAAACAAAAGTTGAATCAATTCTTGACCATCTAAGCCATATAAAGTCTTAAGTTACTTTACATTGATTGAAGAGTGGACAGAGGTCAGTGTATCAAGTGACCAGTGGAATCAATATATGTCCCCAATGCCTTCCACCAATCCGATAGAAGCCGTGTCCCGCTAGACCATAACTACCAGCTATCTCACTGAGCGCTACTAATGCAAAACAAACGACTACTTTGTCAACCATTACGGATTCCTATTGATGTTCCTTTCAAAGGATTTGGCGATTTAATTGAAATTCTGATAGAAAGAACGATACCCAGGACTTGTCCTTTGAGGCGGCATAGACTTGGTACAATATCCGTTGTCATACGTAACGACAGTGATGAGACGATTGCAAAATGTGACGCATGTTACAAGTCGATCATTGGATTGACCTGGAGATACGTTGATTAACTATGTTGTTCACTTCGAATTACATTGTATTTTCAAACATGGTTTGTTATTGACCCTGACAATCAGGTCGATTGACTTACTATTGAACAGAATTCCTTCATGAAGTAATTAGAAAGTCGATACAAATATTTTTCTGAATTATTTTGACGAGCCAATGCGTACAGTTTGTTTTAGGGGGGTTACTGTAGTTATTTCCATATATAATGTCAATTGACAATCAAAATTCAAGAACCTTGGAAGAGACACTGTAACAGACCGGAAGTTTGATCAGTATTAACAATTGTTTTTGCTATATTCAGGCTTAAGTACAAATATAATACACAAGAGCGTAGATTCAAGCAAAATGCATAAGCGGAAACAGGAATTGCAAAAACACTATTTGGTCCAAATATGTCCTTTATGGATGTAAAGATCACTCTAAGTTTTTTTTTACCGTTTTCTAAAGTTATCGAAATTTAAGCAAGTGAAAAGCAAGTCGATGTGAAGTCTTTGGTATATTCGTTGCTGGAATTGTTACCGCGATGACCAGTTTAAGACATAATGTCAACCTTTGAAGTGGAGCTTTACAGGGCCTATACTATACGGTGGTTAATGGGTCCTATATACATATGTCACTAAAACATTATAAGAATACACGATAAAGACTATCTAGCTCCCCGGAAGCCTACTATACATATGGCTGTATTCGTTTGATTTTTCTGTAGTTGATAGGTTGTAGAATTAATCGGACCAATCTGTACGCTGGGTAATACTTATTATAAACTTTTTCTCATTGAATTTTATGTTATATCATATTGCCCTATAGTGTAGAATATTGCATATAAATGCCAAAATCAATTAGAAATGGGAATAACATTGATAATGGCGCCCGACATATATTATTTATGTTATGATATCGAAGAGATTAAATCATCTTGTTTATATATATACCAGTAAAGCGTGACTATTAAGACAGGTCAATAGTGCAGAAGATCTAACTACTTGGTGCATCGTTTCAAAACAAAATCTCAAACGTTGTTATAATTTGTGGAAACAGCATCGATTATACGTTAAATCTGTGTGTCACTCTTTACTATAATGTAAAGAATTTGTATTTATGATTTTTCCTCACAGCGGGGATCGAATTTGAAATGTCAACAAACACCGTATTTTCATAACATTTATTATTGTCCAAAATGAACAATGTCAATTTAGATGTAGATTTGATAATCGTAATTAGTTACAGAGGCAGAAGTTAGTGTTTATTTTTGGCTATAATAAGACGGCCGGTGCAGCTTCTAGCAAGATTCATTAAACTAGAAATGTAAACTTAGGCTTTGCGACATAATCGACAATAAAAGCAACCCAAGGTTAAGGGTATTGATATGGTAATATCTGTTTTTATAACGAGGCAACACTCTCTAACCATAGAGGACGAGCAGATCATTTGGATGAAAATTGCTATTAAGAAATCATTTCCCAAATATCATTAATGTAAAGACCCTTCAAAATGTAGGACAAGTTCCCTTTTATATTGCTGCACTCGTTCCAGATTTGGCATATTGAATATAATAATTTAGTTTTTCTTCACATAACGACTATGTTGACTGTATAGCAGTAGCTGCTGACAAAATATTGACTACTAAATTCATTGCTTCTAGCGTATATCTCAAGTCAGTTAGCTACCATAGAATTGTGTTACGATTTGTCCTACTCAATAGTTTTTTTTTCTCTTTTTCTTGGTTCATTTTTATTTGTCTATGATATAAAAGATCTCAGATGAATGTTGCTACAACTCTATCGCCATGTCATAAGTATTCACTAGTTTTCAGGTGGAATGCTTTACCCTGTATACAACTATCACCTGGTCTTTGTAGAATATTAGTAGTATATTAAATTTACTGAGATCATAATATTTCATCTCCATCATTTCAGCTTGTTCGTCCTTCATTCTTTTCTAACATCTGCATGTAACTTAACCGTTTGGTTGTTAACCCGTCTGTGTGCTAGTCTTTATATTATCTCCCTATCGCAGTCTCTCAATTTCTCTATCTCTATCTCTCTTTCTCTGTGCGGCCGACTGTATTTTATCTAGTGGAAGTCAAGACCTAGATTGCTAACCCGCAACCCCTAACTAATAACCGGAGCAAAAAGACCCATTAGATAATGGCAACAGTATCAATTGCGAACTGTCACCATGGAGTAACGTTAGTAGTCTGCGCCTAAATCTAGACAAATAATGTCATTTCCATTGACAGGGAGTATCTGCATGTCATTGTTGAGTTGTTTGCACTTGTGAGGGTTATTTGAAATTGATAGGGTCTCAATAAAGCGAAAGAAAGGAGTCACTTGAGTCATTTGTCTAACTTCTGAGTCAACGTCAAGGGAAAAGACCGATAATTCAAGAACAAATAACTCTTAACTTTCCGGAAACGTTATCTGTAGCAGTTGAGTAATAGTGATTTTCGTTTCTAGAATTGTAATTTACTGATATTGAAAACTAACAAAATTGTGGCTTGAGTGGACAAAGGGAAAATGAGTGACGGGGCTCTGTTCAATTAACTCTAACGTTGGCCTGTTCCTTCTTAGCGTCGATAGTAAAATGGTGATCTGCAATACACATTAAAAGAAACAATTATCGGAAATAACACTACTAAAACTACATCAGTAAATTATAGCAGTACATGCAACACCGACAACCAAATCAACAACCACCCTACTACATTAATTAATAGCGCACAAGAAACGAATACACAAATAACAAACAATAAAAATTCAGAGTTACTAGTAAAAGGAACAATAGAAAAATGTTTTAAGCTACAATATCACATCTAAAACAATAAGGATATTGTTACAGCAATATTAGCACCAATAAGAAAGCCAACAAAGCAATATCCAACAAGAAAGGGATACAAAATAACGTGAATTCAAAATTTATTTGCGTGATGTGTTATCGTTATTTAATTTAAACATTATTGTCAACCAAAAAGTGATAATATTATATTTATAAACTAGATACGTTAATAGTTTTACCAACAAGAATCCCAATCAGTTTTGCCATTAGCGAATCCTCATGGATGAATTGATTAATTCTTGACTCGATCAACATTGTCCTTAATTCTAATGTTAAAAATATGACTCAGTGACGATTTAGCATAAGTAATGTCATTTTTTGTCACTTATTCTCTTAGACATATTTAATGACATGAAAAGTGTTAAGAAGTTTATCCCTTAACTCCTTTTCAAGAAAACTTGCTACAAAAGTTTATTCCATCGTCACTATAATTATTACCGACTTTCTTTTATTTGACAAAAACTTCTCATTCACATTTGAGAATAAATACTTTGACATAAATGAAAAATAACTGCACCTTTTGAATTTAAATCAGATTTTTAAAGTGCCAAGGGTAATAACTCTTATAAAAACATTATTCCCTCTATAGATACACTTTGTCTGCTATTGTAATTTTTGTACTCCACGAGTTCTCACACTTGACCCAATTTTTCCACCACTAAACATAGGGCATCTTATTCAACGACTTTGGGTACTTTTAGGTCTCAATAACTCGAACTATGTTAACGTCTGATTTCTTAAGTGAGATGGATGTCTTAAGAAAGGGAGGGTCAATGACGATAAACACCCAATCATGTGCTGATAAATTCTTCTCTACCAACCGTTTTCCAAACTTCCCTGGGTTGTCACATTTTCTTTCTTGTATTAACCTCCGTTTATTTCTACTTAAACAAATTGTCCCCATCAAATTTCTAAATCTCTTTCAGAGTTATATGCTTATCAAATTCAGACATATGATTGTAACTGAACCATGTATTAAACGCTGCTTTTTCCTTTAACTTGTGAGAAAATGTTTCCAGAATTCTCATGTATGGAGACAATCTCACATGAAAGAATCTGTCATTGTTAAAAATGACAAATAATAGTTTTCAAGCTGCTTGCATCTTTTCATCAGAAGTTACTTTAAAAAATTTCTAAACAGACTGCTTTACTATTTTTACGTAGGTGGTAATTTTTCTTTTAATAGGATGGGTTAGTCATGCTACTTCTTTACCGATTAAGAGTATACTGTCGTTTTGGATTTTCCAGTTGGCTCTGACGTCTTTAGTTCTATTCTCATTCCAATGTTCTCCATTTTCTCGCTGCAATAGATAGCTTCCGCTTGAGCTAGCTAATCCCACCGCGGACACGGGTAAATGCTTGGAATCACACAATACCCTGGGGTTATGGACAAATCGGGGGCACTTCAGACAAAAGATATTCTTTTCAATGAATTGGATCTTTGTTGAGTCTAGCACCAACGACCAAAAGGTATGATAATATGTCTATGTCAATGACACTCCTAATACCATTGTCCAAATTTGTCCACCAATGTTATTGATTGATCGCAATAAGAATCAATGTATTTTGTGTATTTTGTCAATTGGCCTTTTTAGTAGCAGAGATTTGATGTAGGTTGTTTGTTCAAGATTTGAGTCACATTCTTACTCCGTAGTATTGTCAGCGTGAACGTCATTACTTTTATTGTGCTTAATGCGGGGGCATACCAATGACATTGTATTATTATTTAAACATATCAGAGGTATTTTCTTAGACGCTGTCTAAGTAGGTTACAACTCCCGCACATAATTATTTCATTCATGTTTAAGATGTTTTGGTGTTTGAAATTATTAAATTCAACAGTTTGTATTATCTGTGAATTTGAAATGTATTTATATTTTGGCGTTCGAAAAAATGCAAAAAACTACAATAAGGCTCCCAAAAAATATTAGCTATATTAACTGTATAAACATATTGTCTAATAATCTAATGTAGATTTTATTTTTTGGAGTAACTAATTACGTTAATACAAACATAACAGCTTTACAAAAATGTCATTAAAAACAATCCAATATCCGAATACAAAACACAAGTAATCTTATACATCTAGCATACATTGACAAACATGTTAAATGGTCACAAAAACATGGAATAAACATAAGTTATTGCATTTCCTTTTAATGCTGATGCACCAATATGCCCAAAAATGGAAACAAAGGCAATATAAACTATTCAATTTCATATGCTAATAGTAAACGTTCATGAAACGTTCGACGAAGGATCATGTTTCTTGTCAAAAAATATAACATTTTTTCCTAATTACCGGGCAAAAGTGTTCTTAGAGAAGACCAGCAAATAGATAGATATATCGTATTCATTGTATTTTTCAATTCGCAACATTTTACAAAAGGTCACAGAATTGAGTTCCCTCCATAAGGAACTTGACAATCTACCAACTAAAGTGACAAAAGCCATCAAATAGCTACAGCGTGATAAAACAGCAGGCCCTGATTGTATAAGGAAATATTTTTAACATATCTTTCAGCGCAAAAATATCGTAAGTCGACCTACGATAGTTGTGCATCCTAAGCTAGTATTGATTTGGAAGGAATTCATTCTTTCAGTTATTTCTTTTTACAAAACCATCTTCTCAGGGGCGCATTATCTCATGGCGGGCCCCCGAGGCACTCACGTAGGGCGGGGCCCCATGGATCATTCCAATTAACTCACCATACCCTAACACATTTAAGTCATTTTATTTGTACCAAAAACAAAACACCCCTTATTCTATAAAATAGAAATGTAGTCATTTATCACACCCAATTTGTATTATAGACAACATACTAATTCTACTAGTCCTCCGCCC
>JAUUEB010288022.1:0-12991 GCA_032362205.1 Clione limacina
TCATTATGGCCTGATATAGCACTGAATGGCTAATTTTTGGGTCTTTTTATGTCAAAATTGCAATTGTTTTAAAAAATATGTCACTTTTACAAATCCTCATTGGAAGCACTGTTGTAGATTCCTTGCATCTCATGCATCCTCACTGCGTCAGATAAAAGTAAATCTACAAGCATGGTTCATGCTGTCTTTAAGTTTTCTCCTACCATAATATAGAAAAACTATAACTTCATTAGTTTCTTGTTTTCTTGCATCTTTCAGGTAACGTTTTCTACATGATAGAGTACAGGGACGTCTTTCTCACTCTTCTCAAACATTTCAAGGAGAGCAAAAACTCAAGGTAAATAATTATGGAGCGTAAAATTGCGTAGATATATAACTCCCAAGTTTCTTAAAAAGTTTGAAATTAAATATTTATTAGAAACTTGATTTTTGATGTAAGTTTTTTTTATCAAGTGGAGGGTTAGGTTTACTTTTGACATGTATTGAATTCTTAATTGAAATTCCTATTTTTTTTTAAATAAAGAAACAAATGTTAGTTTTCAAAGCCATATAATATGTTTAAAGCATGAAACATTATGTATTAGTTCTATTATTTTTTCATTGTTTATCAACTTATTGCTTGATAAACATATGAATATACACCTAAAAGTCACACACATATATTCATTTTTTTCTATACATCAAACAAACTCATTAATAATAGGTGAATATGTATATCCCCTTTTTCTTTTGGCTTTTTACAATATCGTACCATTTTTGACGATGACTTTTTGTTTGTTTGGTTTCATTATATGAAATAGACTATTTCTCAAATCTTTTCAGTTCTGAAAATGTTTTTTGTCTGTGATTTTTTTAAAATTTGAAAACACTTTTGCCATTGTTCACCTATATTATCAATGTTAAATGTATTTTCTTGAAGTTTAATTTAATGAAATCCTTTCAATGCAACTTTTCAGCTCAAAGTTTTGCAAGATTTTTTATAGCTACAGTATAGTCATAACACTCACACCAGAAATAACCTTTGAAGTTTTTCCTGAGAATCCCTGTGGCAGATAACCTTACTCTAACAACTTTATAAAGTTTTACTTTTTCAATGTCAAAACTTTGAGCATTGATCATTTTAAAAGTTTAATGTCTTGAAAAAAATATTTTGGTAATTACAAGTCCCGAATGGCTGGTATCTTTCAAAGCTTACAAGTGCGCTTACTACAACTTAATTTAATTGATGTACAAATTGGTATCGAAGCAATAGCAGCAAGCAAAACACCTGATAACCGCTTTGGTTTATTCTCGTATCCTACAGCATCATTTGATGACCATTATACTGTTTGTTTACTATGTTTATTTTCAATGCATTATCAATTATATACATTTGGGATAGTGACTCTTCACTCTTTCAGAACACTTTGTTGTTTCCATTTTATCATAATGATTATTGAACTCAATTCTTTTGTTGGTGATTTGATTATGGATAAATGGTTTATTTATTGCAACGGAAGAATGGAAATTTGGGTTACAAAAATGTATGTCATTCCCTTCTTAATTAAAAAAAAAGTTATCTCTGTATATTCCTCTTTCCAGAGCATATTTGAGAAACCTTGTGGAATCGACTCACATCTTCCTGAAGATGCTTGAAATGTTTACCAGCAAAAATAAACACATGGTTGTCAAAAAGAAGACAAAAAAGAAGAAGAAGAAAAAGAATCGTCAGACTACCCAAGATAATGGTAAGAGATTTTTAGACGACTAATTAACTGCTAGAATATCAAATTGTGAGGGCAAACGTTGGTATGTAAAAGTTTAAGGAATTAGAATGGGTAATGTTGATCTTTTTTAAAGTTTTGAATTTTGAATATATGACTGATTTTAATAAGCTTATTGCTTTATACACTCTTGTTTTTATTTAACACCTTGGCTGCTTCCTTTTACCCTAATGGTAGCCATTATATGTCCTTCACATGGTAATAAATGCCCTCAAATGTCTCTAAGTAAGTTTAAAGGGAACAACAAACAGTTTTTTGCAAGTGGATCATTTTTTTCAATTTTTTTGTCCAACAACATCAACGATATTACACTACACACAACGATATGAAACCCAGAAAAAAAGCTGGTAGACCTGATGACTTGGGGGCAATGTTTTTTTTTAATAAAAAGGGAAAAAGATACTATTGCATTTTTATAGAGAGAGTAAAATTTCATTATGGCCACCATTGTTTTCAATAGTATCATTAGTCTCTATTGTGTCTACCACTAGGAGGCCCATCAGAGATGACAGAAGAGGAGTTAAATTCTCTTTGGGAAACTGGTCTGTCTGATGAGTTAACAGCTGCGCTAGATGGTCGTACAGAACTGCCCACAGATGTCATGCCATTTGATGCAACACTGGACACAAGTCTAGATGACCAAAGGTAGAATTGATTTTTATTATTGGGTATTAAAAGCAGCTCTGGGAAAAACAACTACCATTGATTTAGAGTTTCATAAGCAGGGCTTAAACTAGTCATCAGCAAAAGTCATTGTGTTTTCTTGCAAGCCGTGCCTGCTATGCAAATTAAACCATGACCATGATGACAATAAGAAACAAACCACTTGTCAAAGACCTTGTGATTATGCATTGATTGTGTTAATTTTAAACCTACAGTCCAATGACTCGCACTGTGCATTTGGTAATAAAGACATTGTAACCAACAGCGTCAGTTCTTTAAGGTGTTTTATGCAAAGGGATGACAGGACACCTATCTCAACCTACTTGTAGGCATAATCTACATAAATCACAATTTATAATAGATGAGATGAATCTCACGGTTGAGAGTGCTTCTTTCGATGCTTTTTATTAAGTGATTGCACCCACCTTTTTTTTTAGTATAGGGAGACTTCAAGTTTCATGGGCTTCTTTCTGATTTTCGATCCCGGCGGATAATGGCTTGCATTCGTCTCCAAGTTCATGCTTTGGTTGTTGCCGCTCTGACGTCATTTCCCCTCTTGCTTTTACCTATTTCCTGTTTTCAATCCCTGTCTGGCGGTGCCAGGAGGAATTTAGCCTTGTGTCAGCATTTTAGGGCAAGCTCGGCCCTTTTATTTAAATACTGAGGGTTGCTTAATTTTCTGGCTATGTGTAGCTTTTTTGTTATGCACAAGTCGCATTGCCTGTTCCCCTTCTGGTAGGGGTATCATGAGCTGAGCTTGCCCTTAAATGAGTTAAAAATTACATTTTTCTTTCCTCCCTCTGTGCAAATCTTTATGTCTTGTTCTCTAATTTTTCTTCTTTTTCCTCTTCCAATTCAGTTTTCCTTTCTTCCCTTCCTTTTTGTTGATAAATACAATCTCCCAATCAAGTTCTCTGTCCTTCTGCATTTTGTGAAATTGGTGACTGATATTTGTTTTTGGGTGTATATTTTTTGAGATGCCAAAATATTAATTGCATAAGATTTCCTTGAGATTATGGCTAATCTTTGACAGACCACACAAATGAAAATGTATTACAGTTGAACTTTCTCTAGGGGGCCAGTGATTATCAGCAGACAAACTGGCCGCTTACTACAAGTGGCCTCTTACAGCAAGTTGACATTAAAAGAATCTAATAGAGAATAAATTTTAATGGTCACGCTCTAAGGTGGACACTTACGGCACATGGCCTCTTACGGCACGTGGCCTCATACAGCAGGTGGCCGCTGAGCAAGTTCAACTGTATTAGTTTCATAACCCAAACTTTATTCCTTTGCCTTCTTTATAGTTAAAGTTTAAAATTCCTTATCCTCAGAATTGAAGCAATGTTGCGGATCCAGTCGTGTTTGAGGGACAGGAAATCAGCTGAGGCAACAGCGTTATTTAGATCTTCCCGGGAAGTGTGGCCTGAACGAGATGAATTTGGCACAGAAGGAATGGGCCAGGAGGAGGAGTTTGCTGCCCTGCGTGAGATCTATTTGGCCCATCTGCCCAGTGAGTAGTTTTTGTTGTTGTCTATATAATGTACTCAGTCTTGCTCTTTCTTGTTAGTAAGCCTCCTTTGGTTTTAAAGATTTGCTCTACTAGTTGTATATGTATTTTTGCAGAAGATACAAATAGTTTGTCACTTCCTTTTTTGACAGCAATTTTAAAGTCTGGTGGAAGACATTTTGACACTTATTTGGTCTATAAAATCTAAAGTGTGTAAGGGGAACTTTCAATTGTAGTTTTATAGACCAAAGATTATTCAGAGTTCAGAGTCTTTACCACAAACTCTTATCATTCTCTCTTTTGCATTCTTTGAATCTTTTGCATGAAGGTATAAAGAGTTCAAGTTTGTTGATTTTCAGTCCTTTTTTACAAAGTTATAACTGTCTCAACTTTCTTCACATTGCCTTTCAATCTCTTATATAACTCACACTTTTGGCCCAATTATCTTAAACTGATTCATAGCTTTCAAGGTAGATAAGACATAGATCATTGAGCTTAGACTCACTCTGACCTTGACGCTGAACACTTTGGGGTTGGCAACATTGATGTTCATAGCACTCTTTTTTACACTTCTTGTACATGGACATCACCACTCTTACGATTCATTCCATCAATACCAACCTTGTGCAGTGCCAACTTGACCTTTTTAGGAATGTAACTTAAACTCTTCGATAGGTCTATGAAAGTGAACATTTCTTTATTTTAACTGAGAAACCTGTCATGCAAACATGGGTCGATGAAATGTCAAAATCATTTTTTGTATTTCCTTCTTCATGTCATAGTTGCGAGTTGTTATGCACCAACTTTGTGGAATTGATTCCCTTATATGCTCTATGGTCAAACTGATTAAGTGGTACTATAAATGATACAAGATCTGCCAACCAGTATGGAAATATGTGTTAAGATATAGGGAAATTTCATGAATTTGCAAATATGAGGAAATAAGAAAAATATACATTTTCTTTGAGAATTAATCTAAGAGGAATCCCTTGTTGTGAATGTGAATAATGACATGATATAAAGCTGGAGTAGGCTTCGTTGGTATGGTCACATGGCAAGAAAGATGAGTGCAGCTGGCTAAAGAGAGTCTGGCTGCGTAGGTAAGGGTCGTCCTCCCAAGTTGTGAAGTGAGTCTTTAAGAGAGGACTTCAGGACCAAACGCCTTACTCCAGATATGACACAAGATCGCAGCGCTTGGCGTAGAGCGATTGCATTGTAAAAAGTCAAACCCATGTAGTACATATGATACATGACTGCAAATATGGACATATAACTATAAATGATGATGATAATGATAAACCAGGGAATCAGAGCCACTTGTTTTATGGTGCTGCTCTGGCAACAGCACTTTTCAAGAAGTCAGCTCTGGCTCCAAACTCGGCTTCGGCATTGAAAACAATTTAACGTATTTTAAAATTTTGAACTTAATGATCTGGAGAAAATACATTTCAAAATCGTCTTCTGGTAGAAATTATTATTTTAGACCAATAAGTTTTGTACTTTTGGTATTTCCAAAAAAAGCTTTTATTTGGCTATACTTTTGATCTCTTTTGTTATGAGAGGAACTGGAGCCAGAGCCGCATGTATAAACTTCATTCAGCTCCGTCTTCACGGCTTCAGCTCAAATTCCCTGATATAAGCTGAATCTTTTTGAATGCAAATTCATTTCTGACATTCCTGTAATTGTGACTTTGTTATGGGGGTTTGTAGCAAAAATGGCTTACTCTGTCCCTTGCTCTGGTTTTCAAGAATTGGCTGTGAATCTTGAATGACAATGAACCATTATACAGTGTCATTATTCTTGTGGTAGTTTTAGGCTACCGGACTCGGAAGGGAGAAGTACCAGGTTCAAATTCAATCAAAATAGCCTGTTGTTTCTCTAACCGCTGATAGCAAAAATTTGAATTTTTTACTCAACCTGATGAGTTTACTATATATATATAGTCTAGACCTTTTTTGGCAACAATGTGACTAAGTGAGACTCATTCATCATTATATTAGAAAATATGAAAACAATTGGTGACAATATGCTGAGTTGGTTTCATTTAAATCAACTTCATTCAAATCAGTTGATTACTTTTATTTTAAAACAAAACAAAAATGACATTAAAAAATGTGTTTGTACAAAGCAAAATAGCATAAAAAATGTTGTTGATAATTTATTATCAAAGCACTGAAATATATGGTTTAGCAAAAAGTAAAAAAGATGTAATGATTAACAACAAAATGAGGATTAAGACGTGTCTAAAAAAAAGAAATGACAAATTGAAAAAGTCTGATTTAATTTAAATAATCCGATTTAAATACATAAAAAAGCACCAATCCTGACAATTTGTGAAGAGGGGGTATTTATACACAAGGTGGTTGGCAGGTCTGTGGTACAATCTAAATATAACTTTAGACTTAAGAGCACAAATGAATAATCTTTCGCCTCTTTTAAATTTCTTTTATATACAACTTTCAAATTTAACAACAGATAACAACGGGGTCGATTCATGGTGATGTAACAGAGATGCATGACTCTCTCATGTGACTGTGAGCACTGCGTTAATTGGTCATGGTCAGTTAACACAGCTCAGGTATGGCTCGATGGGTCTATCCAAGTCGCCTTTTAACTGCCAGAATCAGTGTACCTACTAATGTCTTGAGTGAACTGGTTATGAGGAAGAAGAAGAAGAGAAGAAGGTAGTGGTAGATTTTAATTTAACTTCGTCACCTTTGTGAATCAACCCCATTGATAAGATAATAACTTTCTTGTAAAATGCACTCAGTAAGCCTGTTTTATTTAGAAATTGTTTTTCAACGTGCTATCATAATCAGTGTTCCTTTTCAATTTCAATGTCAGCTGATTTGTGTTGTATCCTCTTTACATGTCTTACACTTCCTTTGATTTCCAACCACCAAGGCACCTACGTTTTATGTTTGTCCCAAATAGGACTAGGTGCTAATTCCTGTCACCAAGTTTGATCTGAGTTTACATGAGTGTACTGATAACAAAATCTGTTTCACGTAACACTCACTGTTACCACTTAACCCTGATAACCAGTTTCCACAAATTTTAAAAATGAAAATTGTATACATTGTAGGCATCAAATCCACAACTTTTCAGACTACTGAGTTTCTAAACCACTTGGTCACCGTGCCACCACTTTGTTTGTGATAAACGGCAAAATGATAAAAACAATTTACATATGAAAGCTGACATGTCATCAGCCTAAAGTCTTACAATAAATATTTTGTCACCTCTTTGTGTCTAAGCTATCAAAACTTGAGTTTGTTATCTGTTAGAGGTATAAAACGAGCAGTATACACTTTTCGCAAATAGATGATAGTGTTTTAAACAAAGTCAGCAAGAATCATGGAAACAAAACATATCACTGAACTGCTGTAATAAAGTTATGGAATGTCAGTAGTTAGCATATTGGACAATTACTCCGATTGACAAATGTTGTAACTGTTTGTAAGTGTACAAAACAAATCTTTGTGCTGCTTTGTTGTTTGAGGGGATGTGTTTTTTTCACAATTCTTTTTCAAAACAGACCATTGTTTATCCTATTTTTAGGGAAATGAAGTTTGTTATACACAATCAATATTGTCAAGAATAGACCATTGTTTTGTTTTTACAAATTAAGAATTTTCCCAGGAATACATGAGCATTTCGTCATCATCATTATGTTGCATTTCACCAATCAAACCTTTGGATGAATTTCCCGAAATTGACCTCTTGAAGTTTGACAGCATCTTTTTTGTCTTAGACATTGGTCCAGCAGTTGTTGTAGTTGTGTCTGAGGATGGCCCAGGTGGACTTGTGGGTAAATTCTCTTTGGGAAGATGATGGTTGTTGTGGTTTCCCTTTGCCATGTGTCTGATGATGGTGACAGTGTCTCCAGTGTCAGGATTGCTAGATGTGATGCTGACTGCGTCTGCTATTTCAAGCTTTCTTTTCTGTTTACGCTTAATCACCATAACAGTGATGAACATGCCAAGAAGAGCGAGACAGATGAGAGAGACGGATACGCTGATGATGATGACATGAGTTTTATTGTCTGCTGAGCCAGTTGAGCGACCAGCCACTGAGGGAGAACCTGACCGAGTGGTCCTGGCTGATGCTGTAGAGTTTTCATCACTGGAAGATGGGGAAGAGGTGCTGGTTTTGGAAGTTACTTTTCCGGCTGCTTGTTTACTAGGCGATGGTTTGGTTATAGCTGCATCTTGAGTTGTTTGTTTCTCTGTAGGCTTTTGTGTACTTGGTGGAGATGTTGAGACACTGGTTTGTGTAACTGTAATTATTGATTTAGGCACTGTTGTTGTAGTAGGAGCTGAGGATGTTGATATTGCCATTTTAGTGGTTGCTACTGACTTTGATGTTTTAGCTGTTGTCTGTGTTATTGTTGTGGGTGCTCTTGTTGTGGTTGTTGTAGTCATTGGTGGTGTTGTTGTCTTAGGTGTTGTGTTTGTTGTTGTGGTTGTTGAAGGCGTTGTGGTTCTTGTAGGCGTTGTGTTTGTTTTGGGTGTTGAAGGCGTTGCGGTTGTTGTAGATGTCGTGGTTGGTTTTGGTGTTGTGGTTGTGTTAGGTGTTGTGGTTGTTTTAGGCACTGTGGTTTGTGTTGTGGTTGTGGTTGGTTTTGAGGTTTTTGTAGGCAGTGTGGTTGGTGTTGTGGTTGTCGTTGACGTTTTAGTTGTTGCTGGTGTTATGGTTGTTGTAGTTGTTATGGGTGTTGTAGTTGTTGTAGGTAATGTGGTTGTTGTAGGTAATGTGGTTGTTGTAGGTAATGTGGTTGTTGTAGATGTTGTAGTTGTTATAGGTGGTGTGGTTGTTGTTGTTGTGGATGTTGTTTTTGTTTCTTTAGAAGATGTTGTCACTGGCGTCTGTATTGTCGATGTTGTAGTGATTGTTTGAGATTTTGATGTCATTGGCAGCAATGATGTTAATAGAGAAGATTTGTTTGTGGAAACAGACAATGGAGGTTGTGATGTCTTGAGTTTTGATGTTGTTATTGTTGTAGGTAGTATTTTTGGTTTTGATGCTTTGTTTGTTGTCAATGGTGATGGTTTTGTGGTTGCGATTGTTGTTGGAATAGTTGAAGTTGTTGTAGTTGTGCTGGTTGTTGTTGTAGTTGTGCTAGTAGTGGTCGGCATTGTAAATTCAGTTTCCTCCATATTCTTTATGATCTTACCCTTGAGGTAATCAGGTGACCCACATTTAACCTGAGTGGCTCTTGAAAACTTCCTTGGATTAGACACCATCCAGTTTCTTAGCTGCACCATGGGTTCATCACACCTCCATGGATTGCCAACTAAGCTCAAAGACTTAATATTTGGCAGCATATAATTAAAACGGTCAGGCAGTTCCTCCAAGCCATTGCTCATCAGATTCAGACGCTGGATATAACTAATTCCTTTAAGAAGCTCTGTGTCGTTTAGTATAAATTTGACTATTGCTGAGCTGTTGTGGAGGTCAAGGTTGATTAGAGATGTCGCATCCTGGAAAATGTTTCCCTCTACGAACGTATCATTGCTGCTTATGTCAGACATCTTGAGCATCTGTAGACGGTGTAATCCAGCTAGAGCTCTGGTCTGAATCTTCTTCACTGGGTTGTTGTCTAAGGTGAGCGACTTAAGACGCCGCAGTCCAGAGAATGCATACTCATACATGATGGTGATGTTGTTATTGCTAAGGGACATTGAGGTCAGGTTGGCCAGTCTGCTGAAGGTGTTAGCAGCCAGCCCACCGATGTGATTATTCTTGAGGGAGAGGATCTTCATTTGACAGTCATGGTCGAAGTTGGTCTGAAACAAATAAACAAATCATAATAAATGTAAAGCTTTAACATTTAGTTTAACATTTCTATACAGAAGATTTTTCACTCAAATGATCAGATTTTTTTTCTTTTCTTATTGACTATGAATCTTCACTTGATTAACGATCCTAGTTCACTCAGAGGCATCATGTCTTAACAGACTTTTGGGCTTCAAGCTTACGTCTCATCTGGAACTCCTACATCTACTCTATGGTAACAGATGCTGGAATGATAGTTGGTTCTCTTTTGTGTTGCCATGTCTTTCTGAGGCCTGCGGCTTTCTTTTTTAACAAAAGTCAGATCCACCTCTGAGGGTGGAGTATTAGTATTATTCCAATATCTGTGCTGGGGCTTCCCAGAGTACATTGCACTTGCTTGTAATGTCTTTACAGAGTGTAGTGACATTAAAATGAATGACTTAACAGCACTTTTCAACCACTTTCTCAGAGCCACAATGTTGTCACACTTTAACTTTTCTGTGTGTACTTCAACAATGGCATGTGCACTGAGGAGCTCGAGGCTTTGGTCTTCCATCTTGGATCATTCTCAGTCTTTACTCAAATGTGAATCTGCTTCATGGCTGTTCTGATTAACTCCCTCTTGGCTAGTCTGTCTGACCTTTCATATTCATGGATTCATGCAGGGTCAGTGTGTGTCCATTGCTCAGCTGCATCAGTTGTTCCCGCAGATCTGATAACTTCCCAGCTTTGAGGGCTTCCAATAAAGACCTTGCATCTGTGGGGATATCAATGTTGTTTTCTTGCAGCGCCAACCCATATTTTTGCATACTGTTCCAGTTGGTTTGCTGATTAGATTTGGGTATTCAATATACACTCCTGAACCTACATTTCTGATGCCTTCGGAATCTGTATAGGCTCTGATACATGATTCAAAAGGGTAGTCTTTAGTCTTTATAAATTGGCTGAGGGTTGGCTCAGAATCATTATGTTCTTCCTAACTGGTCACATTCTTTACATCTGTCCGTATTTTCACAAGTTTCTTTTCGTTTCCCCACTCTTCATGGTGTTGTCTTGGGCACATATGATAGTGATAAAGGTTCAAAATCCTCGGGAAGCCTTGAAAGTTGTAGTTCCAATTTCTTTGCTTCAGTCGGTTTCTTGGAAGATTTCCAAGTTTTCTTTCATTCTTTGAGTGACAACTCAGCCTATTTTTGTAAACACATTTGAGACGCTTTTAATTCCTATTCAAGAATGGATTTTTGTCTTTTTATCAAACTGGTTTGGGGTGAAACTTAGTAATTAAAATATATGAAAACTTGACTGTAATGCGAGGGTCAATTTATTTTTTTATACCAAACTTATTGTTTTTAAATGCTTTTTATATACACATTTTGGACAGCCCACTAGCTTAATGGTTCAAGCTTCCAATCCTTTCTGGGTCATAACTAAGACTTGAACAAAATTAGAATTGAGCAGCGGTCTTCCTTGGCATTACAAGATGTAATTAGCCTTCTCTGCCTGGTGTTACTTTATTGTGACTGGGTGGAGTGTACACGTTGTGCTGCACTGTATCTCCTATCTGTGAAAGCATTTAAAAAGTTGTACCTAACAGATATATCTTATTCGTGTGTTCATGGAGACGTACCTAACAGATATATCCTATTCATGTGTTCATGGAGACGTACCTAACAGATATATCCTATTCATGTGTTCATGGAGACGTTTAATATCTTTCAAAATTTACAACAAAATACAAAAGTGGTATAAAAATGTTGACACACTAAATCACATACACAAGACATATAAACTAAGACACACTACATGGGCGTACGAGGCGGGGGTCAGGTGAAATATTATCTAAACACAAAAAACAACAAATCTGACAAATTGCGCTTCTTGCCCCCAACCCCTCTGGAGGTACATCACGTACACCTATAACATACATAAATACACATAAACACCGATGCATGCACAAAGCAATTCCTCACCTCGAAAACACGTTTGATTTGGTTATCGTCTGCGATAAATTTCTCCACTGTACTTGGGATGGCTAGAGGCAGTTGTCTGAGGTCATTGTGGGAGATTCGAACCTCCTTTAGATAACCCATCTTGGCCAGTGCACCATCCTCAATTTGCCGGATCTGGTTATAGTCCAAGTTGATGATCCCCAAATATCGATTGTTGACCAGGTCTTGTGTGTGTATCATCTTGATGTTGTTGTCTGATAGTCTTATGTACCTATTGTGATGGACCATTAGGGGATATCATTCAGTCATTAATGACCTCAATATCAAGTTCAATAAATTAGCCATTAGGAGATATCAATCATTCATTCACACAATATTGAGTTCAATTAATCACTCATTAAATTTAACAATGGTTATTGAATTGAAATCGAGAGCAAAAATATGAAATTTGTTTCACATCATTTGAATGTTCTCAGACTGTTTCTGATCTGTGTTGTTTAGGTAATGGTCAGTTCAATGTAAAATAAATTATTTATATATAAAATTTAAAAAAGCATAACTTATTAAACAATAACGTGAAAAGTCTTGAATTTCATTTTTAAAGATGAGTGAGAACCCTGTTATAAGCCTTATGGTCTCGTACGCGCTTAATTAAAGTCCGATTTTTTATAAGTTTGCATATTTATAAATCTCTTGTCAATATTTTTCTTATGACATGTTTTTGTTATTTTTGTACACGTTAAACATATTTCAAGAAGGAAAAACGATTATTTTTATAGAAATGAATCTGTAACGTCATCAAAACTTCAAAGTATCATATTGTTGTCAATATATCTTTATTTTATTCAATCATTTTTTTAATTGTTAAAGCCTACCCTTAGCTTCATTTCAAGACCAAATTTGTAAGAAATGGTTCTTAACAACAGAGATAAAGCCATGATTAGCTTTTGACAATACTGCCCAAGGAAGCACTTCCATGCTCAAATCAGGATAGCTAGTTTAGATTGCTGAATTGACTGTCGGAAAAGGGTTGGATCGTTAATTTCATTTCATTAGCTTTTCTTTGATTTTATTCAAATATGTTTTGGATAAAAATTAAATACATGTATAAACTAAACCTTTATGCTCGTATAAGTGGTCCAGAGAAAAAAGCGACTAAACGTCGTCAATGTCCCCAACAATCTGGCTATATCCCCCATTTTGAGTAGGCGCGTAGTCAGGATTTTGAAATGGGGGACAACTTTGGATAAAATCAAAACAATGCGACATTTTTGACATTAGTAATAAATGGTGCACATTTAGGACGCGGCCGAAATATTGAAAATAA
>JAUUEB010288133.1:0-12991 GCA_032362205.1 Clione limacina
ACACACACACACACACGCACACACATACACTTACACACACACATAAACACACACACACACACACACACTCTCTCTCTCTCTTTCTCTCTCTATTCGACTTGCCTACTTACCGAGAAGTATCTATTAACGCGAAGCGTTACAGGATTGCACATGCTATTAGCATATGCAAATAATCATTTTCCAGTTGCAAAGTACCTTTATGTGGATTTTAAATTAAAGAAATGTATTATATGTCGTGAGACTACTTGATTAACGGAAAGTATAGAAAAGATAAGAAACAATATGTACCGATTCTATTATTGTTGTTATTATTGCTATTATAATAATGATGGTAGTTAGTACTCTTTGCATTTTTAATATGTGTAAATGTATTTTGTTCTGAGGTGGACCCCTGGGTGAGGGGTTCTTGCATGGGGGGTCCACAATGAGTTTTTATCCCGCGTATTTTAGTATTTCTTTGCTATGGCGAACCCATGTGACTCCATCACGGGGCCAGTTTCAGGCATCATCTACATTATAATAATAAATGAATAAATAATTGTTGTGTATTATCAAATCACATAGATGAATGTTTCATTTTGAATGTGATTGGGTAAGGTTTTTCTTTTGTTTAGGAATATATGTATGCTCTCAAGCTTGTTTGTTCGTTACTTCTGACATTGTTAAGCGCATTGAGCAGAGATGGTAACGCCATATAAGTGTTTTTTATTATCTATTATTATTACATACACCTCCCTGTATTATTGTTGAAAGATTTATTATTATTGACAATGTAAATAGCTCTGAAGCACAGTTTTTCTACTGTAACATTAGTTATATTTTTTCTTTCTGTTTCTTTAAGAAAAAGACGCTCTAGAAAGTAACATTATCATTACTGTAATTATTAGAATTAATGCAAATGCCCTTTTTTTGTTAGCTTAACATTTCAATGTTGTAGTGGTTGGAAACAATAGTAAGAATATTCTATTTTCCTATTGTTCAAGTACGTTGCCAAAAAGCATGCACAAATTTGATGTTATATATATAGCCGTATGGTTATAAACATTTGGATAAGAGCAAAGGTAGTGTTGGGGCCAAAGACAATGTGTCAAATTTAGTTCATGCACTAGTTTTCCTGACAAGGGAATTGAAAGACCCTGTACTCCAATTGAAAATTTAATGATAGAGCTTTTTTTGTCACAAATTGTATTTCGTTGCTGTGATCATACTTTTGAAAATAATTTCATAGTATTACATTAGAATACATTTGGCACCATAACGCAACTGTATACGAAATATTATATTTGTACCTATGTTATTGCTTGAGTAAACATACCACTGATTACGGTTACTTTTTTGATTACCCGATATATAATTTTGCATCTTTGAGGTTCCCTTGAACTATTGGTTAGACAGTCCAAACAACAATTAGGCGTCCTTAATTCTGAAAAAAAAAGTATTGAAAAACGTCTGTGAGACTTATAAAGAGAATACATATGGGGGCCTTAATGCTGTATTTTCTTTATCACAAGTTGTGCATCAAATTATGTCTGAGTCCAATTTTCTGTTCACATGTCATAATTAGGCTTTAGTGTTATTGATATATAGGACACACTGCTTGATTGTAGACAGTTAATGGCGTCACAAAGATATTGCTTATAATCATCAACATGGATTCAGAAGTGCGAGGTAAGTATTTCAGGAGTAAAAAGTGTAAATAAACATTGACGTTAATTAATGGAATAAGGGTCGAGGTCTACAAGAGGACGACAAAATATATTTTCTAGAACATTGAATATACAACTTGTTGTGTTTTCAAGTTAACTTTGAAGATATGTCGAGATAAGTTAATTGATTGATAATGTGTTTGTATTTATTTGTATTGTTCGCCCGCTATCAACTGGGACGGAATAAACTTGGTCGAGAGCAAACCAATAGAACTGATGTTGTGTAAACCAACTGCTTATATCTAAGTTGGCTAATTTATCTCGATGATATCGATTGTACACATCTTTATAAGTTGAATCGATTCAATGGCCGATATGATGAATCGTTTCATAGAACCTTAATATTAGTAGTAGAAAAACTACTTATTTGATTCCCAGTTAATTTGAATTCAGCTCTACCAACGATTTACGCTCTTGTGTTTGAATATTTTAGTAAATCCCTCCACCCAGACAGCTATCCGTCTCAGAAGTCACTCTGATATTTATATTGCCGGATTTACAGTTGACAACATATGACATAAGACAAGTATTCTAAAACACAGGTCCACTAAACTCATAATTAACAAATTAGTTTTGCTCATGAAGAGGACAGAAAATTAGCCTTATCTTTAGGCTGAATTGATGATTTACATTCAAACTTTTTGAAAGGCTTAGCTACTGGAGTTTGGAGTATTCATTTTTGCATTGTATTAAATTATAAATCTAATATTCAACTTCACACATTTGACCTTAACCATCAAGCTCTCTCAAATATTATAAATACTTTTTATAGTAACAGCATTAGCATGGATCTAGCCTGTCTGTCTAAAACGAATGCTTTCATGACATAAACTATAGTACCTTAATGCATTGAAATTACACCAAATTAGCACGCCTTGTTAAACGGTATGACAAATGATCTGCATCGGTTATATCCTAAGTTGATGAGGGTAACGTTTTAGAAGTATGTTGGTTATAGTTGGGTGCTCTTTTTAAATTAATTAGAAATCTCAACCAGCGGCAAGTGTTATACTTACGCGTTTACGTCACGCATAATAGTAAAAGGAACACCAGTATGCTTGGAACATTAACTTTACCTCACTACGGTTTATAATCTTTCTATACAATCTTTGACTGAACTTAATACTATAATTGATGGCGTGAAGCTCTCTTTGTTTATGCCACCAGAAATAGTTTTTTCTTTTGACAGATTGACAATTATACTTTCCTAATTGTTGACCCAATATTAGATTCCATGTTTTCAACACCATAAATCAGGTAAACTGCTTTCTTCTTTAAACGTATAGTTGTTAGTTATTCACTGAACGTTGACCTGAACTCATAATTAGTCCAGTCGAAAAGAAAACATTGAGTCAGGTGTAAGAAGAGCTAAATATTAGCTGTGTTTATGAATGGAATTGTTATTTTGAGACTCAGGTAGGAAGAAGTGTGGGTGGATACCAGGTAATGAATGACCCTTTTACCCAGACGTTAAGTGATAAGAATCATGTAAGTTGATCTTTTTGTTTTTACTTAGTTGTGACTCCATCTAGGATGAGCAATGTGTGGCTCTAGATTCTCTATGATTTGTCTGATTGGTTATTACAACGAGAATGGAAATATTTAGAACAGGGAATAAATAACTGCAGGTTGTTGTTGAGATTAATCATGTTTTTGTTCTGACAAAGAACAACAAAGGCGAAATCAACAAGACAAACATAACTCACAATGACTTAGAACAAGGGGAGATTTTAAAGTACGCCCGATACTTGGCTAAATAAAGGACTTGAAAATCGCTCTTATGAATACTGATTTGAATAGGTGATTCTGTCAGATGCAATGACTAAGCCTGGGAAGTTTGGCTTCTTATATATTGACTAAAACGTAAGTTGCGGTTTTCCCTGTTAGAATACATTAAGACTTTTATATAGGATAGCTTTCGTAGTTATTGACATACTGTTATACACCGATAGAGTTTTAAAATATATTTTAAAAGTCTAAAAAAGGGTACCTCTTAACAATGAATAGAGGCCAGATTCTAGGTTCAATGAATAACCAAATTATCAAAATGATCGTGTAAAGTCGGCACTAAAATTAGAACAGCCTTCTTTTTTTACTCTTAGCCAAGATGACTTCGTCCGAGTTGGAAGCGGGACTACACAACCAATAAATACATTGACAAACATATCAACGTTTACCAAAATAGATAGGGACGAGCATTGGGAAATTTAAAAAAATCATTTACCTTATTTAATTTGATTCAATATTTTTTAAATAGGAACTCTTTGATATCTGATAAATTTATCGTATTGTCTGATTTGTGACGCATTAATAAATAAAGTGACAATGCACAGTAATATTGCTGCTCATAATCTCTCTCTATATATAGATAAAACGTTTGTAACAAACAGATACTCGATTAAATATATGTTATTTATTGCATCTATAATAATTCCCGTGGTTGGTCCTTTCTTATTATATAGCATGCAACATACTGACGTTGACCTCCAAAGTATGGTTTATGAGCTAAATCAGCCACATTAATGATCAAGTCTCTAGTTGAATTGAACAATGCCTGACGAAAGGATGGGGATAATTCTGGGTATAACGACTTATTAGATCAGATTACATTTCTTTTCTCGCTTTCGCAATTATTGTTTAACATGAGTTTTATTTCATCTCGTATATGATTGTCTTGTTTTAAATATATTTGATTTCCACACTGAATGTGTGTTAAGCGTAAACCTGGGTCTATAATAAATAGAGTTAATACGGCAAGTTAAGCTTATCACATTAAAATTCATTTTTGTACTTATATTCCCTATTCAAGGTGTGCAAAGAAACGACACATTCGTGATGATTTTAAGATTAGCACTACCTGGTTAAAAAAAGAAATATAAACAAGTTAGGTATCATCAAAATAGTTTGACAATTAGTTTGTATTGTCGAAATCACACCAATAAAGTTAATGTCTTGAAATAAGTATATGCATCACATCTTTTTTTGTCCTTGAAAAAATGTATTCACGATTGCTTGAAGCTAATTGACATGAAAGCACATATATAATTGAAACATACAATATTGTGTATGTGAGAAAATGGTTGCACATTGCTTTCCATTCATTGATCATGTTCAATCAAGATGAATTAATAATACACAACGCTTTTGTCTTTTGTTTTGTTAAACAGGTTCTGCTATAGTTATTAGACATATTGCATTTTTAAATAATGTCAATTATCTTCATTGAGTTTAACTTGACAATGTTACCAATACATAATCACACTCGAGTGAGAAATGCATCCATCGTATTTTGAGTAAACGAAGTATCAATTCCTTCCCACTAGTTGTCATCTTTTACTTACTGATTCATCGTTCGTTATTAGAGTAAACATTAAACCGTTTTAACTTATATTCCATTGTGAAGGAGGAGTCCAACTTAATTGACTACATTGACTCAAACACAGTCTTTTGAAATGTATTCCTAGTTCTTGGCATTACATTTATAAATTACATCTGTAAATAGACCTGAACAGATTATCTTTTATAATAAAAGAGCGGCGTCCTTTTGATGATTTAATTGAATACGTCTAAATAAGACAAAGAATAACATAAATCCGATTTAGGTCGGAGGAAATGGTTTGAGATGGTTAATTATTGATCAAACTTTTAAAGAAGGTAGCGAAGTTTTCATTTTTCAAATAATTCTCAAATTATGTTTTGTCGTAGTAAGACAGTTAATAATATACTATAGAAGATGCATATTATCTTTCAAACGATGTAAGAGATGTTCTTTTTAAGAATGCGCTTGCCTGCAATAACCACGTGATAATTAAATAAACCTATCATAAAATATATGCTAATCTGATGTAAACAATAGGCTTACAGCCAAAGTTTTCTTTGGCTTGGTCAAAACCTTTAATTTCACAAGACTGTCTGAAATGGATGATGGCACCACGAATAAGATGTGTAACATCAAACTGTTTATTAAACAGTCAATAAGTAAAAATAAGTTAGTCGACTAAAGTTGATATCATCCAAGCATAATAGCGGGCGGACTTACAGTTCTACGTACCGAGAAAAAATAATTTATACAAAAGTGATATCTATATAATATATATTGCTATTCAAATCCATCTATCAATCTATTGTTGGTTATAATTTATCATCGACTTTTGGGCAAACCAAGAAACCTTTCTACGGTCTTTGCATCTCCTGAAATAAAGTAACTAACACAAACATATTTCCAGTATTTCTAATTTGGTGTGTAGCTCAACGAATACGATAATATGTAGACACAGATCATCTTCACCAACTGATACATTTGATAGTGTACAGAAAAACAACTTGAATTCCTGAGACAGAACAATATTTAGACATGAAACAAGGGAGAAAACACCTTTAACATCTATATTATTTTGATTATGTCCCTTAGACCATACAAATATAAAGATAGAAATACCTGTGCCATCAACGACTCATATTAAGTTACATTTTAGTGTTTAAGTGTCATGATTGATGTAAGGATCTTAAATTAATTATATTTGTAACAGTAATAACGAAGTTTAAATAATGAAATAACACTTTAGTTTTTCTGCTATATCTGCCTAATATCAAACAGAGGAAAAAAATGAAATACTTGAATACGTTTTGAGATAATATGTACCACATGTAACGTATAACATATAAATATAAATTACCCATGATATCAAAAGATGTTTTGTTCGTAAATAAAGGACAGACAAATTATAATAAACATGAATTCCAAGATGATATTCTTTAGTTATTGTCTTCACATCTGCACATTAATAATTATTACTAACAAAAAAAGTTACCACGTCTATTGCAGTGGTCCGAAAATTCTAAAATATGTTCAAAGATTTCGAAATGAAAAATATGTTCTGTGTTACGTATAACTCAACATTAGTATGTTTCTGTTGAACGATTCCTTTTATAAGAATTCCATATCATCTTCTATAAAAGTATTAATTATATACAATGTCAGGTAATGAGATACAAATACAACTATGTAAACATGATACCAGCTAAAACTACAACATATTTAAAGCTGTCTAAAGAACGATCAAAAGCAATAGATACTATTGATAAACACTAGAATCAAGCATAAAACAAAGCATAACATTTTTGGTAGATTGTTTTTGTCTAACAAATTAGCAAATTATTCAAAAGTTCTAGTTCGATTTCGAAACGTTTGCAAATGTGTATTATCATTTATTAACAATAAATACATGCTTACAAAAACTGACGCCACCAAATACAGATACATGACAACAAGCTCACTCATACGTACTGACACCTGTTGTGACGAACGAGCACCAAAGAGCGTTGTCATTTTATATAGCGCATTCTCAAACTCATATATGCACGAACGTACACGCAGACAAAAGAAATCACCGTAAATGGAAGATTAGCCCATCAGTTGGAGGAACTATATAGTGAATACTTCCTGCTTGAGTTCCTATACCAAAATTCATGGCATCCGAGTTTGATATCGATGAATGAATGTCGATCAAGTTCATCGATATCAAACGAATAAAGAAACTCAGTCAGGAAGAATTCTTTTTATTCCACATGGCTTATTTCATAAACGTTTGGCAATTTAAAAAAAAAACATACAAACCTACGTTATACATATTATAAATAAACTTAAAAACGCAAAAGTACCACTGCACCTATTTCTGTGAAGCAACTACGCGGTAAAGAATCGATACTCACAACACCTCGCCCTACCTGTCACGGTATCCAAGCTGTCACAACCACGCCTTTCATATCCCCGCTTTGAGGTGTTGGCTCCCACGTGTTTTGTGTCGTAGAGAAACTCGGTTATTTGTATAAGCATAAGCTTGAAAAAAACAATATTTATTGCATATTTATATTGGGGGGGGGACTCTGTATTAGGGGGCTGCCCCCGTGCCCTCCCCTAGGTACTGGTCTGTAAACACATCATGAATTTTACAGTGTACGGGGATGATGTAATAAACCGAGCAAAACAAGGGGAATTGATTTGATATAGAAGCTAAATAGTGCATTTTAAAGCAATTTTGGGATCCGGTACTTCTCCCCTTAACAACTCTCTTCTTTATTTTCTTGCCTTTTTCTTTTGGGGGCCCGGTGGCTTCATGTTTGGGTTTATCTTTTTTTCTAGGAGCCTTCACATGGGGCCCCCGGAGGATTTCTTTACATCTTTTGTCTTCTTTGTTTTCCTTTTTTTCTCCCTTTCCCTCACTCTTTTTGCCTTCTCCCCCCGTTTTTGTCTCTCTTCAACTTTTTACTTGCTTATGTGGAGGCCCAAAAATGTGGGGCCCGGGGCCCAGCCCCCCCTCCTCCTTTATGGACGCCCCTGACAATGCATATTATCAAGTTTAATTTTTGCAAATGTATAAAGATGGTAATGAGTTCATTTGCATATGTATGAATGAAAATAAGAAAAGCGAAAATTTAATTTGTATGCAACATTTACCAATATTTCATGACCCTGGGAAATCTAGTTGACATAGAAATTGTTCTGGCTTACACAACATGTCTTGGAGGTTGTTATATTTGTCAATGGCGATTATACTTTTAAATTGTATTGATAAATGCAATTTTTAGACTATTCCACCTTCTTTTCAACGTCTTAAAAGTAATACAGTAGTAATACAGTAGTCTCCAGTTATTATCTCGCACGGTCAATGGCAAGTACCGAGATATTAACCAGACGGGGATAATACCTGGAGGACAAAAAGGTTAGAAATATTTACTGTATAATGAGCAATTCATTTTTTTCCGTTTAACGAATACATTAGCATGCAAACATGCGTATATAATTGCAAATGACGACGAGATAAATAAAAGACTTGTCGTCAATATCATTGTCAAGCTTGAGCATATTATGAATGACGGAATGATTATAAACCACGTATATAGTAGGTTTAATACTTTTTCTTGGCTATCAGCCTGAAAATGTTCATGAATTTCCTTCATAAATGTAAATGCAGTGTTATATTTTATATTGATACTTATACTGTTATGTTATGACCCATGTGATCACATTTTTTCATACAATATTATGATACTCTAGTTTAATTCATTTATATTTTCAACCTTATTTCATGACATGTTAATTATTTTTGTTTTGTTACAAGTGTCCTGCTCTAATGTATTATGTACTTGAGCTAAATAAATAAAATCGTGAATCTTGAATCTTGAATCTTGACACTTGGCTTGCATGTCGTGTTGTTTCGAAGTTGGTCATTTCAGATTGAAATATAACAGATTTGTGTGGGTGTTCCGATCAGATTCTTATGTAAACACGGTATAAACACCGTTTTTTAGAACATTAACGAGCTAATTAAGGTCATTTTATATTTTTTTAAATGTGTTTCATGAGAAAAAGGGGATTTCAACCGAACGGAGATAATGTCGGGGTGTTAATATGCGGAGACTACTGTATTAAAAAAAACATTGTTAAAATATTGGAATAATTTGATGTGCTGTGCATTTTTGGGAGAAACTTATTAATATTAATATATTCTATATATTCCATATACTCTATGTCAGTTATAATGTCAATGGAATAATACCTCTTCGAATATGATGCATAAACTTTTAGAAAAAATTGTTCAAGAAATACACAAGTATACCTCCTAATAACCAAATGCATGGTTCGATGGATAAATAAATGTCAGTTAAAATGTCAATGGAATAATACCTCTTCGAATATGGTGCATAAACTTTTAGAAAAAATTATTCAAGAAATCCACAAGTATACCCCCTAATAACCAAATGCATGGTTCGTTGGATAAATAAATAACGTTAAAAACTCTACGAAACCATTCGGGACGTATAACAAACTTCACAATCACAATTATCCACTTTTTCATTCACCAGAATAACATCTTTTCAAAATAAAATTGCTAGAAGCCTTTGGTCGCCGACAGCAAAAGCCAAAGGTTGGTCTGTTAAAAAGAGCTTTCGTAATTTCATCATTAATATTAATGTTAAAAAAGTAAAAATTTGCTAAAGTTAAAGTCAAATCAATTCAGAATCAAATGAATCGATCGATTCAACGCTCCAAACAATATGTCTGATATGGTTCTTATTTTTTGATCACTCGTTTTGCTTGAATCAGTCGACGTCTAGTCCACGACCCATATGTTTTTACATTCTTTTACATTAATTTCAATTAAAAAGACCCGGTCATGACCGTTCACACTCAGACCGAAAGTCATATTTGATGCCAGCTGTCTGTAAATAGGAGAAAATATTCCCCTATAATGTACCGACCTTGACAGCATTGATAGTATAAACGTGTTTCCAGTTTGTTTCACCACGTGCAATCTTCAGATTTGTCAAAAGAAATACATTTTTATTCTTTAATAGGCTTTACTAAATGTGATGCGTTGAATTAAAAAATGTTATTCATTTTGTGGTTAAACCTATCTTGAGGTAAATCATTTGGCAAATTTATAAATCCAATAGCTCAAACTTAAAAAAACGCCAACCATTCGAGTTTACGCGGGGAGAGACCACAGTTGACTTCTGTTATCGAGTTAATTTCACAATTTCCGAGATCAAAGGCTAATCAAAAGCGATACAATTTGGTTATTAATGTGAATTGAATTGTTGATCTTTTCTACTACTTATATTAAGGTACTATAAAACGTTTGTTCAGATCGACCATTGAATCGATTCAACTCATAAAAATCGGTGTAATTAATGTCATCGAGATAGGTGAGCCACCTGCAACAGTACCTGATAGATAGTGGAGCCCAAATTGGATCCAGCACTGGCTCGATAAGATATGATGAATACCCCTTATTTGGATTATGTGAACCAGAAATGTACACACAATAAGATGTTCCTTGTAGAATTGAGATAATAAACAAGTTAAGATTGTTAGGGGCAAGTCGATTTTTAAATATACATTCTGCAATTGATATTCCTATCGAGAACGTGAAAAAATTATGCAATTAGTTCGAAATCCGTAGAAACAAAGCATGTATTATCTACATTTTAAATGTAGAACCAGTACTTAATAAGTGTTATAAAAACTTTAGTCAATCATTCAACCAGCAACTACTTGGTATGGAGAATGGAGCACTTACTCCTATCGGAGACGGACGATAAAACGCAGCTACGTTGTTCAATTAACGCACACTAAAGATAACGTGGTGGTTAGAATTCAAAGGAAGATAAGCCATCCAAGGCGCAATCCTTGCATAAGTAAAAACTCAAACTTCCTGTTTACTTACTCTCTACCAGTCTTAACATAAGGCTCCGTTCCGAAGAAAAATTAACCAAGGGGGTATCAAGGTGTTTAAAGCACACAATATGTGTTTAAAGCAGTTCACTCATTCAAAAAGTCATTTTCTTAAAATCAAAAGCATGAGATTTGGTACAAAGATAATTCAATGGTCAACCTTTTGCAAACACGGACCCCAATTTACTGTGTGACTAAGACTTGAACAAATGCTTGTGGCACCTTTACAAATACTTTGTTTAAATAATTGCATGTACATTTTAACTTAGGAATAAAAGGACTGTCGCTTTAAATATGTCATGAGCCTACTTGTGTGTTTCCAGAGAGCTATTGTAGAGAACAAAGCAGTCTCCTCTTCATATATTCATTATTACAAAGAGGTGCCTAATATTTTTTGATACTGACATAGTAAATGTACTCATTGTCCCAAAAACGTTATCGAAGGTTTTTGGAGATTCTCGTGTAGATTTTTTTTGACAACTCTTAAGCTTTTTACAAGTTACGACACCTATTGAATTTATTGAATGTGCACATGGTTTGTATTTCACGTTGGAACATCAGGAAAGATTAGATATTTTGTATCATAGATAATTCTATATTCACGCAACATGCAACGAAATGCAAAGTCAGTTTCAGAAAGTGCTAAGTTCAGAAAGCAATCTATTGCAATTCCACGAATTGTCTAAAATTAAAACAATATTTCTTTGTGTTTTCCCAAATGTAGGTGAAGAGAACATCGTACACCTGGAGACCGACAATAATGATTGGTTAGGTTCAAGTTCAGGAGAGCCTTCGTCATCTGCCAGTGACCAGAGTTCTTATGGTGATGTGCGCAAGGAAAACTTCTGGAAAGTTGCTGACGATTGTAAAGCCTTAAAGAATTCATATGATGAAATCTGGACGTAAGTCAAAAATTTGTACAGTGTGCGTTGATTTTTCTTATACTTATTTCAAAATTACGTCTGTCGTTCGTCTGCTGCTATGATGTACTACTATTTTGTATTAGGAAAACATATACAACTTATATTCTTTTGGTCACCTGGTAGTAGTTCCGTTTGATTTGTTTTTATTGAATACTGTTATAAAGATTGTCATGAGTACCATGAGTTGGCTTGATGGCCGAGTTGTAAAGACGACGACTTTTAGAACTAGCTTGTGGGTTCGAACCCCCGAAATTGAACACATATTCATGATTTAAATTTATCAGGAAGTGGAAATTGTTAAACTAGTCTAACAAGCAGTGTAACTGGGTTCCAGACTTAAAAGGTCTGTAATATTACTAAGGTTTATAGCTTAACAGGCTGATTCCTTGTGAACTCTGGATCTACATGGATGTACATGTGTATCTCATTTGAACCTCTTGTGGTAATAGCAGATTGTGAAGCGAATTGGACAAACATAAAGCCTGGAAATTATCTTTAAAAAATAAAATATTTTAATTAAAATTATTGATGGATAGACTTAGACTTACGAGTCTTCCTATCATGCCTTCTTTAAAATCATAGCAATTTTTGTCTTTACATAACAAATTCATGTCAACAGAAACTGTGAGCTTAAATCTGTAAATTTTACTTATTTTCTTTAACAAACATTACAATGGTGATGACCAAGGAATGTGTTGACCAAGGAATGTAAAAACACTCTTCACACGTTCACTCTCTTCAAGGGAATGCAAACGGAAACTATGTGATCTGGTTAATATTAAAATAAAATACATATTTGATAGATTCTTTCACTTTCAATATGTATATTCATTGAATAATCTTTAAAATATTTGTCTGTTTTTGAGATTGCCATCCTAACAAAGCAAAACTACGCTATGTGTTTTACAGTTCATTCGGTGAATCCAGAAATAAGTCGTTCAGTCATTTAGCGAATACTTTTATTATTGCGCACCTAAGAATTTACCCACAAGATATATTCAAAATGTACGAAAGGCTTTCGAAATACACAATTTTACAATACAAACAACAAAACCACAAGCTTAAACTTAGAGTCTTTTGCTCTCTCATTTTCAAGTATTTCTGTTTGCCTTGACGTACTAGTT
>JAUUEB010288355.1:0-12989 GCA_032362205.1 Clione limacina
AAAAAAAGTCTAGGGTCGGGACCATTTTCCAGGGTCGGTCGGGTTACAGTAAACAAACACCTTTTTTTAGGCCTAACAAAGAAATATAAGGAAAAATTTCGTGCTTTGCGAAAAGTGGTATTGTAGCCGTTTTTGCGTTGTAGAGGATGGCACTGTATATACTTTAGCTGTTTTTAAAAATCTTATTCAGATAAATTGGGTTACCCTGGCGAAAATTTAGATATATTGGTCAGGTGTTTTATGATTCACCTATAATAATACTATCAGCCTCATTGTTTCAATGTTAAGCTGCTGCATTCAATGACACAAATGTCCTCCATTTCTCTCTGTTCTGACTTCCATGCACCAATTTATGTTTACTCAGGCCATTTAAACATTTTTTGTCTGTATATGAGATATTTGGTCTACCTCTTCCCTTTTTCACCTCTGTCTTGCCTTGAAATGCTGTTGCCATTAGGTCTGTAGTTTTAATCTTATTGCATAGTCCACATATTTTAGCTTTCTTTTATTTATCATGGAAAGTAGCTGATGAGTCTCCCAAAGTTCTTGTAGAACGTGGACGTTTGTACTCTTATCTGTCCATTTCTCCCTAAGAAGCAGTAAAAACCAATTTTCTGCTGCTCCAATAATCTTATCTGTGAGTCCATGCCTTGCAGCCATATATCATTACTGGTCAAACCAAACATTTTAGGAGTTTAAATTTCAAACCTAAAATCTTTCCATACATTGTTAAGCTGTAGCATCTTCTTTTAGCCAATACTATCTTTGTTTTTATATCCTTGGTACATAAACCATATGTAGCCTTTATTGAGCCTAGATATCTGAAATCCTTGACATTTCCAAAGGGATTTCATTGACCTTTATAATTTTATTGTCTGTGCTATATTCCCCTTTATATGAATAACTATGGTTTTCTTTGAGTTTAATCTAAACCCTGCCTTTATGCCTGCTGCATCCACTCTGTAAAAGGCTCTCTTCATACTTGTGATATTATCTGACATAAGGGCAGTATCATTGGTATCATCCGCTTACCGTATGTTTGTTCTTTGTTCCATCCAATGGGCTAAGATCTGACGTTGAGCTTCAAATGACCTTGTCATTTTAAATTGATAAGGAAATGAATTTCTTGCACGATTAACCAAAGGATAGATACCAACATTATTATTATATATATATATATATAATGAATCTTAGTGTTTTATAAGTGGCACGTGTACTTCATGTAGCTTGCGAGTTAATTATTTCATAAAGTACAAGTGTCACATATAAAACACTAAGATTGATTAAAATCTTTATTATACGTCTTTTTGATAAAATAAGCAGAAAAAACTTAGACATGTATTTGACTAAGGCTAGTGGAACCTTGAAAAAGTAACGAAAAAAGCTTCTCGTGTTGACCTATTTGTTTGCGGCAAGCGTTTTCAGCCCTGTCAGTGCAAGCACATTACCAAAATTGTGCGCTTCTCTTCGGGAGCTTACTTAGCATCATCGGTAAAGCACCGGACTAGTAATCAGAAGGGTCGGAGTTAGAATCTCAGCTGTGGCAATTTTTTCTTAAATTATTGCCTTATAAACCAGGATTCTATTCTTGATTACCGAAACCCGTAAAATGATTGACGATAATTTCCGCTTTCCTTGTCGTCGCTAGTGACGATTCGAGTTAATAATGCACGCACAAAGTATCATATATCCCCGTTCGTAATGGGAATATAACTGCACGATTGAATACATTGAATCATATAGAGAAATACAACCTAGGGGTATAATAATGTGCTTTAACCTAAAAACAAATTCTTATGGTTGTGTGAAATCAGTATACCAAATTAGACCCGTATACTGTTGAATCCAAACATACACCTACCAAGTCTCACATGGTTGGGCTCTGTATTTAAGTTTTGCGCACATAGATACCACACACAAAAATACTTTATTCTTATTAAAAAATAAGATAAATTAGTGATCGTTTCAATTTTTCATCGTCTAGTTCTTATATCAAAAGTATCAAGTTTCATAAATTCGTGGTATTCAAGCCAACAATTTACAACAAATGTGATGCAACATATTGCAAAATGTGATGGTCATAATTTTTATTTTTTATTTTATCTTTGTCACAGCGTTACTTCGAGATGACGTGCGCAAGTGACCTCAATGTGACCTTTTTAATGGGGTTCCTTATCGAACTGAGTGCCTGTCTGAGTGACACTTGGCTGGGTATGCAGACAGTATCATCTGTGTCTGTGTTAGATGAGTTCATCAAGTACGCTAACGGCACCATAATGATCGTCCTTGGTAAGTAATGTGTCTGTTATTGTTACATGGCTACTAATAACTGATAATTTAGCGTCGCATCAGTCCAATATGGTCTGTAAATGCGTTTTTTCATGGCGCCCGTGGTCTTTCCAACTCAAACAACCCTTTGTCTAGTGTAAACAACTAATGAGGTCCAGACGATAACACTTTTCAGCATGGAGTTTGTTGTACTGAAATGTATTCATAGATATCCATGAGTATCATATTAGATATGGAAGGAGCATATCATGACATACCCGATGATTGTTTGTACCCGATGATTGTTCGCATGCAAGGTCGCGTCGTACAGGGGTACGTCCAATGTTTGAAAGGATTTCAATTAGTGGCTAAAAAGTAATAGTTTTTAAATTAATAGTTTTAGTTTCGAACAGATGTTACTAACGACGTGATCAATTACGTTGGGCTTTTCATCAAACTAACAATATATTATAATTGTTTATTGAGTTGGACCGATTTTATAGTTCAAGTATTTCTAAAAAGCCCTGACCTTCTCACCTGACGACGTGATCTATATTTTATATATGTAAATTTCATTCTTTTTTTAAACCCAATGCATCGGTTTGACTGGTATCCTCGAACGAATCTTTCTTTGGACTGTATTCTCTTTTTACATGTACATTGAAACAATATGTTTTATTCTCAGAATCAAAATTATCTATTCGAATTTAACAATTCACAACCATTGCTTCAAAGATTTAAGTTTTAAGCTTTATATACCTTATTAGAAATATAAGCATTTCATTTGATGAGACTATTTATAGAGGTATTTCTCTTTTTACAGGTGTGACAACCACAGGAATGTATTTCAACCCAGCAATGGCCAGCGGTCATACACTAGGCTGTACGGGAGCGGCCATGTGGGAGCATTTCTTTGTGTATTGGGCCGGTCCATTTGTTGGTTACTTTGTTGCCCTTCAGTTGGACAAAATGTTGCACTTCGACGTAACGAGTTCCAAGCCTGTTGCCACCGACAAGAAAACTCAGTAGAAACATCTGATGACTCTTGTGCCATATTCCATATGCTCCACCTCATTTATTGCAATAGCCTAATACCCAAGAGCCTTAATGTTTGGTTAGAGTTATGTCCCTTTTAAATTGTTGTTGTAATGTTACATTGTCATTGAATTTGATCTCAAATTTTTAACACAACACTTGGTATATTTTTATAATCCATTAATTAGGAAATATGGAGAAACAACAGCTAACAGTTATTTATTTGTTTTATTAGTGTATTTTCTTCATGACTCATCTAAGGATTGGTCTCTGTCAACATTACGCCATTTTTATAGACGTAAGTTGAGAGAAAATCATTACTTTTGCCATTCCCGCAATAACAGAGTGGCCCGTGACATAACCAATTTGATATTTACATCAAATAAATTCCTAACCACTTACAAAAATCGAATTAATATACATTTGTTTACATACTCAACTTCTACGCATTTTATGTATTCAAATTGTCAATTCCCGATGTCATTTTTACGTTGATTTAACACGCAGTTTTGTTTGTTTTGTTCGTCTCCTAACAGCTCGAACAGAGTTAACATGTTTGTTGACTGTTTTTTTGCATTGGCACTTATGTTCTTATTCATAACACTTTGGTGCTTCCCTTTACCAAAGAGCCGGTCACTATCCGTCTGCAGAAGGAACTCGCCTTTAATGTTCACCATCATTAATGTTTAGAGGTGGTCGTGCAATACTTACTTATTGTTTACGTAGATTAGATGCCTTTTAGTCTTCAATTATTTTAGTTCTGCTATCCATTTACATTATTTTTAGTGTACCGCATTGTTTTGTTTTATATTGATCTTGTATTCAACTGATTAGCTTCGCTTTTTTCAACGGAATTGTATTCAAATGGACATTTTAGTTATCATTTTTGATGAATAATTGTAACAGTTTTAAGCATTTTCTTTATCAAAATGTCACAAATAAATGTACTGACTGAAATGTTTACAAAAGGTCATATTTGTCGTATTTTAATTGATTTGAAAGAACTTCTCCCAATTAACACAAGATTATGATGACTTTATTGTGACATTTTGACGAAACAAAACATTTTAACTTTGTGATTGTTGCTTGTTCATGAAATGTTTGATACCCAACTAACATGTACAACTTTCCTACCAGATTTTATACATTTATAGAAGAAATTGTTGTTAACCCGTGATAGAATAATAAAATATTGTTCAAACCCTTCTTCTGTCTTTTTGCGTATTACTGATGTTCACGGTGTGGTTATCTCTGCAAGTATATAATAGATATAATAGTATTTTCAAGGAATAATCATATATCATTATGTTCAAATGACATGGCGTTTTTCGAGTTTGGGTTTCAGAAATTACTTCTGTGCGCATTATAGCGTTTCTTCAAACTAACACGTCATCCCTTATACATTTTCTGAACCCCAAACACAAAAAACATACAGCCCTGTTTACATCCATATTGGAGAAGGGACTCACCCAGAACCCATGTATCAAATGGGCCATCGTCACTAGGGTACCTGTCTACAAAAGAGGGAGCGCCACTGTGATTTATGTCAGAGTTGTTTATTTGTAAGAACATCACCAAGCCAGCGTGCCTTAACAGGCTCTCAAGTGTAACATCGAGCACGTCATCACCTGTCAGCGATGTGAACTAAAGTCTCCATTGAACACAAGCCTGACTAGAGTGAGGACCTCGATAACGTAACATTTCCCAGGTTGGTCTTAAACCTCTAAATAACTTTATGAAAATTTGTGTTAAACAACAAAAACCACCATTAAGCAGCCGATTACTATGCAGAGACCCTGCACCTGCTTGCTTCAAACCTGTTGTAAAACAGAAGTGCACTGAGAATGTTGGTGACACAGTTGTGCACTGAGAATTTTGGTGACACAGTTGTGCTCTGAGAATGTTGGTGACACAGTTGTGTTGGCAATACATTAAGTTAAGAACCTGTAACTTTCATGTTTTTCGCACGAATAGTTTCTGACTGCTTAAACACAGAAACTTACTTATTTAGCATATTAATAATATAACATGTAATAATGATATAGATCATTTAGATTACTACAACTTTAATACAGACAAATTTGTGTCAAAGGTCTGTTATGTCATTGATAAGAAAACAGTTTTTATTTGACAGTGGATCAATAAGGAAAGCCGAATTTTTAAGGTTCTTTTATCATTCCAAAAACAGAACTTGTAACAAACAAACAACAAATAAAAAGTGAAATTAATCCCGGCTTCAACTATTGTCGATGTGGATCATATTGTTCAGTCGTGGAGCCAAGTAACATCCAAGAAAAGGTCCGATCCAGTAAACGAAGAAGTGCACAGGCATCGAGGTACCCACACAGCCAAGAGTGTGGCCGCTCGCCATTGCCGGGTTGAAGTACATTCCCGTTGTTGGGTCACCTTGGAAGGTAAAGAGGAGGAAAGTAAAATAACTCTGGATTTAAAACTGAAATTAACATTAACGATAAGAAGTCATTTCAAATATATTATTCAAATCACAGAGAGACACTGATTTATCCGTCCTGGAAATGTGACTATAGTGCCCCTCTCCTTTGACCCCCATTGGAAACCAGCATGGTTACCCTGTAAATTGTATCCCTCTCGTACTTCATTGTAATCGTAACTCAAATATGTGTTGTTGCTAATAACCTCAAAAAGTCCCCCCCCCCCCACCCCACCCTGAAACAAGATTTTGTAAGGCTCGCAGACACCCTAATATAAAAAAAACTTGATATAAATGACTTTTCTAGGTTTCGTTCGGTGTTTGACATCGCCACTTGGAGATCAAGTTGTTTTTGTGTTTATTCTTGTTAAGAAGGGTCCCTGGAGTAATAAAACGTTATTTTTACAAAAATCGTACTTGGGCAACTCTAGGTATAGCATAAATTCAAGATGGCCGCTGTCCATTTTTGGTTTATCTCCACAACTTAGGATCTCAATATATAGCCGTATATATACTTTTCATACGTTTAATGATATGCAGTTTTCATTTCTGGGGTCAAATGTTGGTTTCAATGTCATTTTATAGGACAAGGTCATTTGGGATCGAAATATGTATTTGATATTTGTTGTTATATTTAAGCTTTGAGCTAGAATCTTTTACAGCTTTTTGTATTCATCTGCAAAAAAATATTTATCATGTTCATTTCAAGGTCATCTTGAATTTTCAAGGTCATGTACACGAAAATGTATTTATGTGTGCTTTGAGGTAGAAGTCCCATTTTGTATATTATTGTTTTTATCAATTTGTAATAACTTGCAAGGTCCATATATAGTTATATAAGGGAGACCGCTGGACTACTTCGGGAGAAATGACTAGGAAAAGACGTTGTGTTTGAACTCGAATACCATTTTAAAGCATTACATTTTGTCAACAGTAAACACTCACATGGTAGACACAAAGCATCCAGGAAAGTTTTTGAATCAGATTTTAAAGAACTCAGCATAGGAAGGGAGTGCAACGTATTTTGCGTTCTCTATATCAACGGAAAGATACTCAAGTTTTGTATTCTACGGGATGCTTAGAAACAAATTGGAATACTATCTGACAAATGAACGGATTTTGAACAAACGAATTGGATTACACCCTGACAAAAGAACAATGAATGGAAATTGAACTACATAAATTACCTACCTAAAGCCATCATAACCGCAGCATTGGTGTATTTCAGGAATTCGTCAATATAGGGCGAAGATGATATAAACTGCATTCCAAACCAAGTGTCAATCAAACAGGCTCCGCCCTCAATAAGGAAACCCAAGATAAATATCACATTCAGCTCAGTTTCACAAGGTGTGTCAGGAAAACGCTGGAAATGGAAATAAATTATTTTAATTAGACGACAACTTAGTTTACGAAAGTATACACGTTTGTTGATGAAACCAATTCTCTAATTGATCTTCCGATAAATCTTTAAAGTCAAGTATGGTGAAAAATAAATGAGACTAATAAGTATATAAGTAATAGGCCTTATTTAGTAGGTATTCATGCTCGATACTATAATGAGGCCATTATATTGTTTTGAGATTGATTTCATGCTTTAAGAATAGAACATGTTTACAACATGTTACATTATCATGAGATAGGGTGAAATAGGCAGTTTGTAATGTAATTAGAATATAATTCTTTAGTCGAAAAATAATATAATTCTTTGTTACATAATGCGTCAAAAATCGGTTAGAGATAATTAATCAAATGATTGTCCCTATGACGCATGTGTTGATACTGAAATTAACGAGAAGAAAAATTATACCTTGAATGAATGTGTGATACCGATTTATATCATAGTGTTAATGTACGTGTGGAGTCACAGTAGGCTTTGGTCATTACAATCAGGCGCGTAGCCAGGATTTTTAAAGGGGGGCAACCTTGGATATAATCAAAACAATGAATTTTTGGGATAAGTAATAAATGGTTCTAATTTAGGCCACTTTGAAGCTGAAATGGGATCAATGACCGCGAAGCGGGAAACATTTTGAAAATAAGTAAAAATTATTCAAATCTAGAGCATTTTGGATCGAAATGGGGGGGGGGCATTCCCCCATGTCCCCCTGGCTACGCTCCTGATTACAATAAGAAATGTAAGAAATAGGAACATTTAGTCTTCATATTCAATTCATACAGCATACAGTAAAATCCGCTTAATATAAACTGCTCGGGACCGACCAAGGGGCATCGAAATATCGATGGTTCGTATTATGAATTATTTAAGAAGGGAAATTGGAAATTCTGCATTTGCTTGAAGTTATCAATTATTTGTTTCACTCCTCTGTAATTTAATCTCCCAGCTGGCTAGAATAATTACAAACACAGAGGGAGGCAGAATATATTTTTTGAAATAATCGGTCGTATCCGGCGCGTAGTCAGTATTTGCATTTGCTTTTTTTGCTTGTGTCTTATCTGTGGCCGTGAATCGGCCGCAATTTTGAAAATAATTTAAAGTTGTGCAAATCTAGAGCATTTTGTATCGATATGGGGGAGGACATTCACCCATGTCCCCTTGGACGTGCTTGATTCGTATTTCAGTCTTTAATGCTTAGTTTACATGATTCGTATCGTATTGATGACAATCGATCTTGAGATCAACTTGTCCTTTTTCACAGGATGAAGATTTCGAATTGTCGATTTTGTATTATGGATTATTTATTACTCCAACAAAGAGGGGACAAATCAAAACTTTTGCATTTGTTTCAAGATATCGAGTTTTCGTTTTAACCGAGTTCGTTTATCCGGATTCTACTGAACTCTTAATGTGGATCACCTTGGATTTAATAGGTTTTATTATCATGAAGACCAAACTTTGCTAACATTTCTTATAATGATTTATATTAGTATTAAATTAAATGTTGAAACTTTTGATTTGACCATAAGCCAATTATAGGAGCTGTAAAATATACATCTTAAAGGCCAGGTACTTTATTTAATTAGACTTTGTTAGCGACGTTTTTATGCCAAAAGTAAGTATAACAATAGTAACTAACTTTGACAACTAGTTGATTATATTCTGAAATTATAAATTCACAAATTAAAAATATTCCTGATATAGAAACTGGTGTGTCTTACAAATAACGCTAAAATTAACGTCTACATTTTGAATCGCTTGTACGAATTTTATATATATTCCTTGATTAAGATGGAAATTGAATCTCTTGTTATTAAATCATTTCCGAAATTAGTCGAGATTGTCAAGTGATTAAAACACCAAAGATATCTACCTACATATGTTGATGCAACACAATTGTTGTGAAACTGATGACGGTGCTTACCATACGTTGTAAGACAAGCAAAATGTTAAAATTAAATTAATCAAAAAATAAACTGGTTGTATTATAACTACAACTTGTATATAAATGATACTGATCGACAAAAAGATCTCAAAATAACCTATATACCTTTCTGGTGTTTTATCCTGATATCATAACAATGGTATTTGTTTGGGAAATGTTCTTAAAATCAATATGCTATTCAATACTATTGAATGTATAAGGAAATATTGATCAATACTTCCACACCAACCTTTTATTATCGAATATCGCTTTTTGCCATAGCTCCGGAAGCCTGTGTAAATGAACGCTACACGGAGGGGGGGGGGGATAAATCTGACAGATATATCTTGTAATAGTATAATAAATTATAATTTTTTGACCAAAAACTTATTTTCGGAAAATCAACTTATTTTGTATTCGTAATTGATGATTCAACAATGCGATTGGACACCAATTGTGTTTAAACTTTGATACCTTAGGTTATTGTTAAGTAATTTATCTACTTTGCCCTGTACACATTATGATGTTATGAAATACGACCTATACAATATATCATTATCACACCCAGTGATTATGAAATATGTCAGGTCTGGGTGTTATGTTAGACAAACAAGCCTGGGTGTAACAGTTACCCTCTAACTACTTCACCAGTTTGATTTATATAATGTTGTTTGTTATGACATTGTTTTGTCTGTCAACCTCCAAATAGGGCGATTTCACAACACACTGCAATTACTGATTGTTCTTGTTTGTTTGTTGTTTTTTGTTTTGTTTTATTGGTTTTAATTGGTTGCCTTTAAAATCAATTTGAGGGAAATGTCGTATACTAAATATATTTAAAAAGATGCTGATCTCCGAAACATCCGTATAGTCTTGGACATTTGGAGAAGGGGGGGGGATAGCGTATCACTGCGGATATTTTTCTTTAAAGTATTAATAAGTACCGTTAGATTTATGAAACACTCTGTAAAACATCAATATGATACATTTATCCTGAAAGGAAATATGCGGAACCAGAAACGTGGTTACCAGGAAATTTTGGTGAAAAGACAAACTTGCGGGAAATTTTGAAGGAAAAATATTTTATTTTGGTAGAAATTTCCTGCGAGATTGTAAGATTTCCCAACAGAAAGCCAGTCGGAAAATGTCCCAACAAAACAACAGTCTAAAATGTTCCAAAAAGAAATAACGCTTGAGGTCAACCGGGCCCTTTTAGCAAAACTTCATACACTAATATTATAAAAAGTACACTACGAATCGCGAGTGTGAGGGGCACAGCACGTTCTCGGTAGAATTGCATTTATTTTTTGTAGTTTTCCTTCAGTGTCAATTGTTGAAAATATCGGAAGCATTATTGAAAATATTAAAGACATACGAGAGCGCTCACAAACCTCAACAAGAAAAGAAGATGTCAATGACATCAGTGACGAACTTGTGGTTCACTGGAACGACCCACATCTAAGCAAATGTGACAATATCTCGTGTGCTATAAATTTGGTAGAGAAACTCAGCCAGGAAGTATTCATTTTTATTGAAAATTGGCATTGTAGTGAATATAGCAATGAAGCGAGGTTTCATTGTTTAGTGCTTTTATGATAAGAAAGACTAATTATTAAGATTTTTAAAGTGTCATTCAAGTGAATAATACTACTTTCAAGACATATGAGCTTTTCTTCAAGGTAATAGTTAAAAAACGAACACTATTTCATTTTTTTAGATTTTTATAGGACTAAGATCGATATGGAGTTTAATTGGTGTTTTTTTTAATTTTAAAATTGGCACTATAGCAGGGTTAGATAAAGAGTAAAGGCAATTTGGTGCTGAGAAAAGTTGGCACTGTAAGGAATTAGCGCTGTAAATTGGCACTGTAGAGAGATTTTTCTAACAACAAATAAGAAGGAAAAATTCGGTGCTTTTGAAAAACTGGCGTTGTAGTGAAATTAGCACTGTAGTGAGTGGCACTGTAGTGGGATTTGACTGTAGTTTTCAACAGCTCCAGTCTTTGTCCACGACTACAATCATATTGTGTACTGGTATATTCCCTCCTTGTCTGTCTGAGTGTCTGTTTACGAGATAACCTGAGATGGCGGCTCTCCACAGATCACGGTTCAGGGCGAGACTCGTGTTTACACCTAGGATCTTGATATCTTCACTAAATTTTGATGTGTCAGGGCGAGAACTCGAAACTCTTTCAGTTTTTGTAAGGATGGTATGAAACAGGTATAAAATATTTTCTATTTAAATTCAGAAATATTTGAGAAAATTGACTGACTAATATGTTTTTCATGTACGTTCTTTACGATTTTGGGAGAAGGACATTGTAATTTTGCACACACACACACTTCTAGGGACCTTCTTAAAGTAACTTTCTCAATTTTTGAGGAATTTTAAAGAGTTATTGCCCTTGAGTTGATTGCTATATGTTTTTGTTTGATACTTTTCTCTTGTGATCGTGAGTGTACTCTCTACGAGTACTCATTTGTCTAGTTAAATACTCTGTCTGGTGGCCATTTTGAATTTGTATGCATCATTATTCTTGAATAATAACTAATATTAGTTAGTATAAACTTCGTTCTTTATTTATTTTATCATTTTATATCACATTTTATTGCAACATGTCAACGTCATGTTGTTTTGGCACCTTTATTTTGAATAATTTTAATTTGAAAAAATCCCCAATGATGCTATGGTGGCACTCTCCGTATTGTGGAACGAGATGTTTAAATGACAGTGTTGTGGTCAAAAAGTTCGGTGGACTACTTGAACAGAGTAGAGTAGTTGGACAATTTCAACTACTCGAGTAGAGGATAGCAGCTACTCGAAACAATCTAAGGGTAACTACTCGAGTAGAGTAGCTACTCTATTCGAGTAGTCTTTGATTAGTCACTAAAAATAGTAATAGTTAAATGAACAAATTCAAAGCTTTAAATTGAAAGATTATTGCCTTATTTACATTATCAAGTAAAAAAAATTGAAGAAAATGATAAAATGATAAAATGTATTAAACAATTGTGTAAAGAGTAAAATTTGTTCATAAATAATCAAAGTTGAACAAAAACTGATCAGAAATAGAACGCAAAATAAGTTGATTTCTTTCCCAACTACTCAAAGACTACTCGAGTAGTACTCAAAAAATTCCGCGATTTCTCGAGTAGCGTAGAAATAACGAAAAAACTACTTGAGTACTACTCGAGTAGTATACTAGTCTACTAGACCACAAGACTGTTAAATGATCCCTTTTATAGAGAAAGGAACGTAGTTATACGCAATGCCACACATCTGATTGGTTTTTCTTAAGGTATGTGTATGTCTCTATTACCTTTGTATACTCTGTAGTTAATTCCAATGACCAAATGAACTTTGCAAAATGATAAGATACCAGGCCGGCAGCGGCTTGTACAACAATTGTCCAAATAGTCCCGCCGACTGATTTTCGCAATTCTTCTTCTTCCTCTTCCTCTTCCATGCTCTGCAAGACATCGACTGGGTTCCCGCTTCCTCCCATGTAGGTCCGTGCACACACAAACATCTGAGTAACAAGCACTACGACAAACCAGAAGCTTCCGTAGTGCTGAGGACAAAATGAACAGTGGTCATCAATGAATTATTATAAAGAACACAAGATGTGTTAAATACAAAGAATGCAACAATTTCATTGAATACTTTTATGGAACAGGTGGGAAATATGACGTCAAGGGTGAGGTGAAGATCGTAGTTGTGCTTCTAGGCTAGAAGTCTTGTGTTATAAATTGAAATCGGAAATTCCTTTCATTGGTGGCCTTTTGAGTAGGGTGCTGTGAGATGCCATCATGGGCGGCAACAGGGAAAATAAAGGGAGGGGGGCTTGACCCCAAAAAGGGCACTTTCTCAATTTTAAAAGGGCACCTCACCCTACCTAAACCTAACCCCCCTTT
>JAUUEB010288465.1:0-12988 GCA_032362205.1 Clione limacina
AAGGGTAGGGGAAAAATGCCTCCCTCCCCCCATGTTCTGACGGCCCTGCGCAGATTGCGCTTAATCAATCAAATCTTATCAAGATAGAACTGCCAAACAGGGGGGGGACATGTCTAGACACCCGACTAGCCGTGTGGGTAGCCAAATGACCCCCCTTTTTTTGGCTAGACACTGGCTGACAGCCCTTCTTTCCCCCTTTATTGACTTTTTAGAAAAAGGCCTTTTATGCCCCCAAGGATTAATTATTTATACACAGGGTTGCCACATTCTGCAGCCCTCTTGAAGAGGGTCTTCTAAAAACACCAAAACTGCCCTCAGTAGAGGCCTTTTCTGAAAAATAGCCCTCTTGAGGAGGGTCTTAGCCCTCAGCAAGGGGTCTTCTGAGAAACAGCCCTCAGTAGATGCTTTCAGATTTCTGTGGCAACCATGCAAATAGTCAGGAGGAAAAGCGGAAGAGCTGTCCAATTTTAAAAAAGACCCTGCAATTTCGGAATTTTTATAAACAAACTCAGTTATAAAGAACATTTCTTTGTTCCCCAAGCAATTCATTATAAGTGAATTCATCTGTATAACACCCTGTTGAAACTGTCTTATCATACCATCTCTGTGGACAGGATTTTAAAATTTGTAATACAACAGTGGTCTTGTAAAATGTATAATTGAGGAACTAATACTATGACTGGTAGTTGTAGTGCTGGTCAAGTTCTTAAGATGTGTGACTATTTATTCAGTTTGACCAGAGGTCTGGGATTCGATCCCAACTATGGAGGAACATTTTTACAAGACAATGTGTTAAGAAGTCCTAATTTGACCACACAGCTTATCCTGTGTAGAAACTTAGACAGATTTCAATGAGCTGCTAGACTTTTTGTCTTGTTTCAAGCATAAAAAATGACTTAACATCTATAACAATATACGTTGAATTGTATGCTTGCGTGATGATTTCCTCAGAAGTTTCTGGGGGGATATTGCCGTAGTTTATGCATTGAAAACCTTAGGGTCTTTGGATACTGTCTTCTTATCCTTCTACTTCATCTTCTTTTGATCGAATTCTTAGAGGAAGCCGGGTAACGCTAACGTCACAAAGTCGCTAGTTTCTAATAAGAGAGATTCTGATGATGTTTTCCTTATTATTACTATTGTCATCTTCAAATTCATTGATAGACTAAGTTTCTTGAATATCACTCATGTTTGCAGTGTTGATGTAAATAGAAAGCAAAAGTTCACACTTAAAATTAGCGCAACACAGCTAGACTTATTCTGTATAACTGCTCAGACAGTAGTTTGACATGCACCAAGAAGATATTTTTCCAGAAGGCCCAATGTTCAGCTAAGCAAGCATCAATAGATACAAAACATATAGTCACATATGTCTCTCCATTTGATCACTTTCACACAAAAAGTAACAATAAACAGCAATGTCACTGCTAAAATTAGTTTATTTATTGTAAAGGCTAGGTGTATATAGCCATAGCCTCATATGACTGTAAATTGTATATTTAAATAATAATAATAAGACTAGCAATAGATTGGCAGATAGCTCTTGGTAAATTGTTATTTGAGCAATGAACACTTTGAAAGCAAATAAAATAAAACAACCAAGTCATTCATGTAACCAAAGACTTGTTACAGCGCTCAATTTAAATAACTCTTAACATTATAATTTGTTTTAAACATGGCACAAAAAAAGATAATGATTATGGCTTTATTGTCTGTTACACAGAAATAACGAAATATTTGTAATTCTGTGCCAATAACATCATGGTAAGATTAAAATAACATATCAGTTTGCTTAATTAAGCTGCAGTGTTTTTTTAAATTTTTTCCAAGATTACTCTTTAAGAACACATTACTGCCAAACACATTCAATCCTCTGTCTTTTTACCACATCAAAATGGAGTTAAGACAACATTAAATTAAAATGAAACACAAAGGAACAAATAATAACTATAATGACTGCTCTTTCGTCTTTTCAATCTGCCTCACTATTCATTCAGCGAATACACATCAGACCTCGATATCGATTAAAGTAACAGACAATCATGCATGACATTCACTTTGATACACTCATACACACTAAACATGTTTATGTAAAATGGTTCATTTTGGTAGAATTTTGAACCACTAGGAGCTGTTCATCGACAACACCATACTGGGAACTTTGAGCAAACAGAATAAAAATCAGAAAATGCATTTAACATGATGTGTTCCGTAAAAAAGTTATTGGAATAACAGCATGTTTGAAAATGTTTGCTTTACACACAAACTAGACTGGACTGTTCATGGTACTTGTATGCATAGTTATTTTCATAGCTTTTAACAGAACTTTTTGAGGTTGTGTTTAAAATTCCAATTACTTTAAGTTTCCACTATGATGCTGCAAATTGGAGCTTTATATCTTTCTTTGATATAAAAAATATGACAACATCTTAATGTTGCCAAATAATAAAACTTCTTTGGTTTGGTTAATGATTCAATTATATCAAGTTTATAGATGTTGATGCGCTCATATAATCTAATACCAACACAATAGATTGACGGATATTTCAATCTGCTAGGTACATGTGTTGTTCAAATTATTTTTTAGATAAGTTCAAAGATAAAACCTCCTGTTGCTAACCGTCGTTTTGAAATCAGGAGAATTTTAATGAGACAATAAAACCTGGCATATAGCAACATTATTTTTCAATCACTTTTTACCAAATTAAGATTGAGATTACTACTGCTCTTTTGTTAAATTCTAACAATATCAGGCTGAATAAAATGAAAGAATGGGGTCAAAAATAAAAATTCTTTAAGCATTAAAAAATGAAGATGATTTTAGTTGCATGAAAATTGAGATATAAAGAATTCACAATAGTCCTTGAATAACATTTGAAATAAGAAGTATCAAAGTCATACAGTCAAACTCGCTCAGACAAGAACCCGCTTAAGACTAATTTTTGCTTAGCAGGGACAAAAATCTGACTTGTTAATTAAACTCCCTTAAACCTGTAGAAAATTGGCTGTTCATGCTTAAACTAAACTGATAACAACAAAAAATGTACCAATTGAATGTATTAATTTTGGGGCATCACCACATTATTTTGAAGAAAAAGTGCTAACATTTAACTTTTTCCTTTTGATTTATTCTATTGGTGGTGTTATTGACTTTTTGTTTTACATGTTTCCTTTTCTAAATCATTTCATTGTTATTTTAATCCAAATTATACTGAGGCCGACAAAATTTTGCTTCCCAAAAATTGGTTACAGCAAGTTTGACTGTAGGTTGTAAAAAGATGCTTCATAAAACAAATTCCAAACTGCAGCTTTGATAAAGCTGATAGAACAAATGATGAGACAACACACAGAACATAACTAACATGTTTCAATAGACCAGATAATGAACCACAACCAACAATGAAAAAAGTATTTCAAAGATAGGCACAGAGAGGAGTATAGGCACAGAGAGGAGTATAGGCACAGAGAGGAGTATAGGCAACAATTAAAATAAATACTGAGGGAATGGTTAATTATTTTGAAACAAACAAAACCTTTCTTATTCGTAGGACAGACAAGAGACAGAAATGATGCCATTTCATAAAACTATGTCTTTGATAGATTCAAACAATTTGTTAAAAAAAAAATTGGGGAAACAATTTTATACAGAAAAATATAAAGGATGTTACATTTAGATTTCTGGTTTGAATAGTAGTCAATGTGAATCCATGAATTTTTACTTATATTGGTTTCACTTTTAGTTTGTGAATAGGATAATAATATAGTTGAACTTATGTCAAAATTAGACAAAATAGACCTCTCTTACCAAAGTGTAAAAAAAATCACACTTATCTAAAAAATTAAGGAAAATAAATAAAATAATGATTGTGCCCTTTTCGATAAGAATAATAAAAGTAAGTTTTAACTTGATAATAAAAATGAAAATGAGTTGCTTCAAAAAGTTTAAATACCATTTGAAAAAAAGTAGATCATGCTAGCTAATACATTATATGAACAAAAGTGACACAATAAATCGTTACAGAAGGTACACTTTGTTGTTTTGATATATCTGCCATAACAGACTGTTAGCCAATCTTTAAAAAAACATGTATGTTATCTGACAGATATCAATGTCTCATCTTTTGCTTGAAATAGACAACACAATTAAAGGGTCTTTATGCAGTCTTTGGAGGGTTGCACTTTGTCTGCACTCAGATGCGTAAAACTTAGAAAACCTTCTGTTTTTCTAACAAGGTTGTTTTTATGGTAGGTGAACTAAAAAGCTATAACATGGCCAAATATTAAGTCTTTTTCAATAGAATTGGTCTCAAATAAAAGGGAATAGGTTCCTTTTTTATTTTCATTAACAAGTGTACCTTCTGTATATACTTATTGGGCCATGTCATAAATAGTTTCAATAGTATTCTAATAGAGCTAGGACTGTTGAATGCATAAACAATGCATTTCATCATAATTATCAACCTTCTACGCCAGTTGCCATGATGTTTAACGCTAAAGATATAAAAAGGTGAAAGTAAATAGATGACAACATAACTTTTGATCATCAATACATGCAGATATAAAAGTTACAATAAATTCACAAAATCTGCCCAAATCATTGTATAAGTATATATTATGTATATAAGAGGCTGATTGGCAGGAATAGAGATGATGTGAATATAAAACTAGTAAAATAGCAAAAAGGAGCTAAAACCAGCTGCCTTCTAAAACTGTAAAAATGTCTAGATAATTGCTTTGGAACAAGGCCACCTTCTCCTGCTGTAAGGGGGCAGAAGTGAAAGACATTTAAATAGCATTGAAAGAATAGTTTACTGGCTATCAGATAAAAATGCATAAATTCCTAATAATCTGTATTAATCCTCATAAACTGAAGTTCAGTAAATAGCATATATCTGATTTCTTACGTTCTAGCCCACAAAAAAAAAAACTTTGTTTATTCTTTTGTCGCACTTGAGCTAACATTTTACATTTACTATGTTGATTATCATTTCTTTGTTAGAATTTTAAGTAAGAGGCAGAGAGGAATAATAAATTAATATGTGTCCTCAAGCTACTAAAAATATGATGTTTGATACATATTTAGAAAGGAAAAATGCAATGCATTAATAAAAAAGGTATAATTTGACTTAGTTTCCTCTGAGAGCCAGTAAAATATTTCTTTCAATTCATTGGAGAATCACTTACGTTGAAAGGCTGCAAGAAACAACCTGCAATAGCTTAAAACAAAGATCGTTATATACTGTGCTTTACAGTATTGTTAAATACTGTGTTTTACAGTATTGTTATATACTGTGTTTTACAGTAGCTTATGAACAGATGTGAAACATCATCTACATTGCTTATATATCTTAAGAAACAAAAGTAAGTAAAACTTACATACCCTAGTCACCCTTTTAAGAAAAGGTAATAATATATCACTTTTGGTACAATTGACTAGGCTTGTGATTATACTAAAAGAAGTACATAAGAATTCATGTTTCAAAAAAGTCTTAAGGAATGATGGATGACGTCCTTAAATACGGTCTATTAATGTGTAAAAACTCATCTTTTCTTCAAAAACCTTTGCTTCAATTACTGAGTTTTCCTTGCAATTAATCACAAAACTGAATTTCACAATTTCAAGAGTGGATGGTAAAATCATGAATGCACAAAAAAGTGCAAGTCTAAAGTTGTAAAACAATGACATATTTCTTCAGGTACCCATTTCTAAAAAAATTGACAAGCATGGCACAACAGCTTTAGTTGGCCCTTATAATTTGTAAAAAAGGAATGTTTAAGAATTTTAATAACATTGAAGAAAAGAGATGGTGAAAATTAGTACACTTAGAAACCATAGAAAGGTTTCAGGTTCAAATTATGACTGTATGATGACTATTTCCTTTTTCTTTATGATCACAACTTGCCCTCCCTCTTTGGACTTCTGCTTTGGCTCTTCCACACAGGGGGAATGACGCAGACAGGCCGTCCACGACGAGGGTGCCATACTAGCATCTGAGCAGAGTTGGCACATGGAGGGGTCAAAGCACACCTGGGGATGGGCACGTTGTAATCTAAGATGATTGGCTGTTGAGGTATTGGGTTGCTGATAAGAGAGGCTCGTTCTCCTAGAGATCGCCGGGGGTCAATGGCAATCTCTAACTGCATGCACCAGGATATTGTCTGTTGAGAAAAAATTTAATCTGTTAAACTTCTTAAAACAACTCTATCAATTATTGTGAATGATTTTGAAACACTGTCTTAGTGGACTATTTGTTTACTCACTTATAGGAAATACTATATTCTTGTTCTAAAATCATAAAGTTTTGGAGCAACAAAAAAGCTTGTGATTAGAAATCTGTGTGTTAAAGTCAAGCTGACAAGACAGCTATAATTTCAAGGATAGCAACCAACTTCCATTCACACAGTATTATGTGCACATTCCTTTAGTCTTAGTACCTTGTTCAGGCATTCATTGGGATTAACAGTCAACCTATTTCATTTTTTTTAATCACAAAAATGATTCAAAAATTGACAAAGTGTAAAAGAAACAGACATTAAAAAAAAACAAGGCTTGCATTTAGACATAGACTACTGTATTCAGATAAGTTGATGGTCTATTTTGTTAGTTAAACATATTGCAACTTTGCTATTTTTGATGTTTTTTTTTAAAAATATTTCAAACATGTGTATCAGTTTATGAGGTTCTATATATTACAAAACCAAAGCTGTTGTTTGCTGTAAAGCATGAATATGGACAAAGCAGACGTACTGAAAGAGGAAACAAGATTTCCCAGGGAGGAAAATAGAAAAACAATGGAAAAAAATATGTACTGATTGAGAGAAATCCTATGTGGAAAGAGCAGATAAAAGGAAGTTACAACTCTTAGACAGGCTGAACTCACAAGATTTCTTTTTCATTAAATAACTGTTTACTTTCAAACAGTTTTCCTCTAAAAAGAAATAGAATCTTTCTTTGAAAAAAAAATTCAATTTGTATGCATCTAATGACATTTTATCTTTATACATTTACCCATACCAACAGGTTCTTGGCAACATTGAAATACAGTACTTTCTACATAAAACCATATGTACATGTGACAAGGAATATACATTTGTATGTAGTTCTTTATTTTGAAAGGGGAGTATTACTCTTATTTTTAACTAAGCTCAACTTTTCATGCAATTGCACAGTCACAGATTTCAATCAAAAATAAGAACAAAGGGAGTTTTAAATAAAAATCATCTGTTTCATAGCACATTGCAATAAACAACTTTTTTGCTGATTTAAAAATGGTACGTTGTCCAGAACCTCAAGATAAATATTTTCAAATGAAGCCCTTTATTTTTTCATTCAGTCCTTTGACTTGTCAATAGTATTCAGCAAATTTACCTGCATGACAAAACTTTTCATTGTAACCATGTTCCATGCAACCAACCAAACATAGAAACTCTGATCCCTGTAGGAAGAAAAATACAGTTTTACTCTAATCATTAATCCTAGTTGCTTACAGCATACATCCTCAGAATGAAAGCTGTATTGTGTTCTTAATTCAACTTTAATACTGGTTAACATACATGTTAGGGGCATAATGTTGTAAGTTTTATGTTAAACTAGTGGCTTTGTACCCACCATGTAGGTTCTCTCTCTATATAATGCGCCAATATGCCCCCGCCCTCGCTTTTAAAAATCATAGATTTAAAGCAACCTGTTTTATGTAATAACTATTTTTATCAGCTGGTGTTTACATTGTCTATTAATAGAGAATGATAATGTTGTGTTCAAAAAACGTGCTCCGCGCCTATTATAAGTATTTCCAGATATGGTTCATGTTTGTTCATACTGAAATTCAGATTCATGGCGCGTTTTTTTCTTATAGTCAACAGAATTACACCAAAAGCTTAACTACACATATCTTTCAACATTTTGCTAAAGTTTCAGGTCGATTGAGTCAAAACTGTGTCTGTAATCCCATTGCATACAAATACAGACATAAATAAATAAATAAACAAACAGATTTTGAATCTTATTATGAAGATGATGACTACTGTACGAGATACGTTTGAATGAAACTTGGTTAACATAGTATCCACTTGCTATTTGTTTTACAAGAATGAAAAGTGGATTAAACTAGTCTCAACAGGCTTGGAAATAGACATTTTAAACATCATAAGAGTTGTTTATTAAAACTGTAATTCAGGCAAACAAAGAGGCTATTTATAAAACCAATCCCAAATTTAAGCCGCCATGTGCATATCTTCACAATTCTGTTATGTATGTACATTTACATACTTGAATTACCTAATACTGCATCATATCATATGTAAGCTCTGGAAATTATAATTAAATATTTGATTAACATTTTAATGGCTCATAAGAAAATATACATAAAAAATTGAATACAGAAAATATTAACAATTTTTCTTGCATATACACTTCAATTAGTAAATGATGAATAGTTCACTTTCCGACAATTTAGTTATCCATCTGAAAGTTTGGACAATGATGAATGATAAATTAAACATTTACCAAATGAAGAAATATATCCATTCCCTCTTGTAGCATATTTAAAAACAAACAAATAATTTCTCTTTAAATTTTGCCAAAGCAATTTTCTAACAGAGTGTAATTTACCAGTATTATTTCTGACTGACCTGATGATATGTGTCAAGTTTGGTTCTAGTTGGTGACGATTGGCTGGATTTCTCCATGTGACATGGGGATGAAAATTGTCATTCATATACACAGTTGCTGTTTGGTAACGATCACAGGGTCCCTTGAATATGACAGTTTCATTGCGGGAGCCGTACCATGGGTAGTGACGACCATCACAATCGGAAATCATGGTCTGTTTTCCTGATGTGAGCTCAGGAAATTCCCAACTGGTGCTGAAAAGTACAACAAATAGCGGAGGATTGAATATAAAAGCAATTTGATTTTAAGCTTCTTAAACAAATTTTCATGAACAGTTTGAACACCAGATATTTCATCAGCTAAAAAAAAGATGAGCAGTAAAAGAACATATTACATATATGTGACAATAACAATTATCATTATTGAAAGTAATCCATAAAAGCCAATGAGTTAACCCAAAATTTAAGACAATTATTATCATTTGTTTTTAAGCTGAATCAAATTTAAAGGACAATATTTGTGAGATTCCCTATATCATCACAATACAAGACCTCAAAAAAGTAAAATGAGAAAAAAATTCTATATATACTGAAGTAGAAAAAATTACTTTTAATAATAATCCATGTACATCCATTAATGTTACACAGTTTGAAATTATATAATTACAAAAATTAGTAAGTTTAAAAAACAAATTACAATTAAACTCGCTAAAAGACACCTGAACATAACAAAAACCTGTCCTAAAAACCACCTTTCCATATTATTTTTTTTACTCTATAAATTTTTTTTCATGACAATCACAGGGATCTTATAGATAAGTTTGACTGCATATAGAACACAAATTGCTGAAATATGACAAATGTCTGAACCAAAACAATAATATTCAGAAAACACAAAATGGATGATTGAATTAAAAGAAATTCAAATAAAAACAAAAATCTGAATGCATCTTCAGCTGAAATCAGAACAACTCAAATTGCAAATCCCCATCTGCAACAGAGAACCAGTTTATCACTCACTATCCTTCTTTGCCATACGTGTTATGAAATGTCATATCAGTACATGCCTGAATCCAGCCAACTTTCCAAGCTTCATTGTCAGAGAAGGGTGAAATTTCCACTGTAGCACTCGCCCTGAATACAATTTATTCTTTTGTAAAGTATTTTTTAATCAAATAGAATTAACGTTCATGATGTTTCATTTATGTACTACAAAAGTATCTCAAACAGTCTCAAAAGCAGTGTGTTTAATCAGTAGAACAGTTTCTAACGATTATAAGTGTAATAGTCAGGGGTGGGACATCAAAAAAATATGTCCCTGTCAAAAGTTTTTATGTAAAGCTGTCATGCAGTCTAGATGTTCTTTAGTATGAGTAATGAGATAGAGAGAATTTGTCAAATGTGCCAAGTTGTGGGCCGACTTTTGCACGGACAAGTCACACTCTTGCGGTCACAGAGTCAAAATAACTTGAGACATTCAAATTCAGCAAGTTTATACATAGACAGAATTTGTGAACTTCAATGTGTTAGATATTGGCACTCTACCAGAGGTTGGCAGTTATCCAGATAATCACACTTTGCCCCCAACCACTACTACTTTTTCCAAACATAGCCTACACTTTTTTGTCTTTGTAAAGATACTTTACGTTATTGGGGCTAGAACTATAGGACACCTGAATATCATTAGACTTAGGTCTCAATACTATTATGGTCCCTATTATTGTGCAGTCTCTATTTTGCCGAAGACAGAAATGTAAACACATTGATGTGTAAAAATGGTGTCATCGTCAATGGACACAGTGAATAAAAAGTGCGGGGGATTGTGGGGTGTTTAATTTATCTTTGACCAGACCTTCTGCGCAATAATAGGGACCACTTGACTGATATAAAAAAGCAGAAAAGGGGTAGTTAACCTCTTTCTAGTTCTAGCCCAATTTCTTTTTTAATAAGTTTAAGTTTATTGTTGTGCTATTTATCTTTTAAAATGGTTAGATTTTCTATTTTGAAAAACTTGTTTAAAGCTCAGATACGCGACCGACAAGGTACCCTTCAGCTCGAGCCCAACGTTCTCATTTTCTTTGGATTTTTAACAGTCAATCTTTCTTCTTGATTCTTCTATGCGCTCACAAATTGCTTAACCAGGATGGAATAGATTATCGATTACTAAGATAAAAGTGGGTTATGCCGCTTTTCTTATTCTTTATCAGTTCACTACAACTGATTCTGTTATTTCTGATTAAAAAGACAATCAAATGTGATGATTGACCAAAACTTTATCAAGACCAAGTACCTGAAATTTGGTGTTCTGTATTTTAATACAGCAGACGAGCTCTCATCTATTTGGGTTGGTTCTTTATCAATTTTGGCCTCTATCTCAAGTATTCTGATGACAGGGCCAACATTCTCGTTATCATTGCTTGACGAAATATTCTCATTGCTATTGTTGTTTTCCTTATCTAAGGCCTTGTTCCAAACCATTAAAGAACCATGTCCCATTCCTTCCGTAGAACGAACGGAACGGTCCATTTGAAACCAGTTAAGGCCTCCGTGGCTTTATTTTAAGCTATTGCAGCATGTGCTGCCAAATTCCACCAGAATCTCTCACGAAGGCCTTAGAGATTCTGTTACGCTCTGTTACTACGTACGTCCTTCTTGTTGTTAACGTCTGTGCACTCTCAAACCCTTCTTCCGCAGAAAACGCAATCTGATTTCTAATGTGTATGTTGAATTTTGGTATGTATTTGGGGTCAATGGCAATATATTTTATTAAATATATTAAGAAAAGTTTATCAATGTTAAATAAAAACAGCAATACTCGAGTGACTCAATGAGATTTATAAATAAGAATTTGGTACCGGAATAAGAGACTAATGCACTGTTGAACCGGAAACAGCTGTTATTGTTTATGTTTTCATTCCCTTTCATTTTATGTTCTCTTCTCTACCTGGCCCGAGCACTGGAACGGCTGATCTAATTAGGGTAAATAAAGTAGCACTATATATAAAGATAATTTTAACTCGATGCACATAGACGATACGATGTACAGAGACAGATGAGTAGACTGTGTTAGTCTCAGTCTTGATGAGTCTGAGCAAGTTGTCTGCACACGGCACACTTCCTTATTTCATCATTCATTCATTGTCAACAAAATTTGATTTTTTTACCTTGTTTTGATAAATTCTCTGTCAAACTCATTTGTGTCCAGGTTATGCCAGTAAATGTCATGTCAGTTTTTGAAGGCGTTGACCGACAGGGGCAGTGTCGACTGTGTCTGGAAGGCTGTTCCACACGCTCACTCAGTCAGTGAAGGTACTGTCATCATGTGCTGACCTTTTGACGCACCTGAGCTTTTGACGCAAGCATGTTTTTTCGCTTAATTCCTGTCAGTTTCGATTCCCATTCAGATAGATTTGGTTCATCTTTCTTTAATGAGTTCACTCTCCGATTTTTATAAAATTTCAATGAGTATTTCTTAGTGAATTTGAGGTTTAAAACATATCCGTTTCTATGGCCGTGAAGACTGGAATTTTGGTCTTATAGATATCATGTGTGTATTTGTTCGTGTCAATCATGTCACCCAACGTCTTCTGTGCTCTAGGCTTGACAGGCCCAAGGCTTTTATTCTCTGGGAGTTGGACTTTTTCCTCATTGGAGTCGAGTGGTGCGCATTTTACATCACAGCCAGTAGCGTCTAGCAGTCAAAACTATGCCTGGGATGCTTCTAGCTACATTTCTTCCTTCCAGATCTCCTCAACTTTTCTTTTTTACTTTGTCTATCCTCAATATTTCTTACTTCTTTCCTCTTTCAGGATCTCCATTTCTTCTCGGTCTGTCATTACTTTCCTTCTTAGTCACTGTCTTCTTTCTTCCTGTTCTATCCTCTTTATGCTTAAATTACCATCATCAGTCACCGACTAGGACAGGTTTTGGGAGATTCCGGTGATACCTCCTGCCATCTCGCTCCCAGCAACTAGTGTCACTTGATAATATATCCTTGCTTCATCCCTCTCGGTATCTTCACCTTTTCCTCTTTGCTTGTTTGGGTCACCTACAATTCCTGCTGGTTACCTATTGTAACAGCCACCATACTGTTTGTCTAACAGCCTGGTTGCATGTGTCTGAAGATTAGAAAGTAGTTATTTTGGTTTTGCTCCCCATTCTTTGTATTGGCTCCACCTCCAAATAGCATGACTTGCTGTCTCTGCTGCTTTTCCAATTCTCTGAGGGCAGGTTTTCCTGAATATCTAAGGTCTTTCAGTAGAGTAGCCATTGATCATCATCATCATCATCATTTATAGTGCATTTTCCATGTAGCATGGGTTACACTTTTCCCCTAAGAATGGCACTTCGCCACGTGTCACGGTTCAGGGCAAGCTCT
>JAUUEB010288576.1:0-12988 GCA_032362205.1 Clione limacina
TATTTAGTGTTATCAAAGAACTCAGTATGTATATTTAGTGTTATCAAAGAACTCAGTATGTATATTTAGTGTTATCAGAGAACTCAGTATGTATATTTAGTGCTATCAAAGAACTCAGTATGTATATTTAGTGTTATCAGAGAACTCAGTATGTATATTAAGTGTTATCAGAGAACTCAGTATGTATATTTAGTGTTATCAGATAACTCAGTATGTATATTTAGTGTTATCAGATAACTCAGTATGTGTATATGGTGTTATCGGATGACTCAGTATGTGTATATAGTGTTATCAGATACTTTATATATGTATACAGTGTTACAGAGATTTTCCATCAGCATGTCATACCACAAAGAGGTTTACTGTATTAAATGTGTGTATGTATACAAGTGTTACATCAGCATGTCATACCACAAACATGTCAAGTTCTCAATCTGTATCTACAGTACCACGGTAACAGCCACGATACTCATGAAGTGGAATCCTCATCATGGCAAGGAAATCCAATGTGTTGCTAAAGACACCAGAGGCACAGTCATGTCTGTCAAGATGCCCATACAAATTAAGACACGTAAGTTTATGTTCAATGAACAGCAATATAAACTCCTGGACTTTGAGAATGTTCAGTATATGCCATCAGGATAGGCTCAATAATCCAACCTTCTCTTGCCTTATAGTGACTTTATTTTGTCTTTTTTGTTATTGTAGAATCATTTGACATTGAAAATGAACTTGGTCTTGACCTTTTACCTGACCCCATCATTGAATTTATCACGTTTCGATACCAATATACATTGTTAACATTTATTGCATATGTATTTATTTGACTATAGAAGGCTTTCTCGTGCCAAGTGAGGAAAATATGCACATTTTGATTTAGCTTTAATACTCCTCGTGTATTAGGGATATATAAGAGCAATGATATCAAAGGCTAAAAATAACATGATACAGGTCAACAATTTACGGAAAGGAATTGGGTAGTAGGTATACCTTCAGGTTTTAAATTGACGTTTTTCAAATGTTTGGTTTGGTCAGTCTTATGGCTATGAGGCCTGGACTCGCAGACAAGCAGAAGAGAAGACCATTGAAGCTGCAGAAATATGGATTTACCGCAGGCTTCTTAGGGTGAAATGGGAAGATTAGATAAACGTCCTTGTTCTACAAGAACTCAGGTAAACTTGTCAGTTACGTTCCTGGATAAATAAAAGAAAGCTAAAATATGTGGCCCATGCAAAAAGAAATAAAACTGCAGACCCAATGGCAACAGCATTCCAAGGCAAGAGGGAGGTGAAAACGGGAAGCGGTAAACAAAATATGTCACAACAGACAACATAATCAGTGGCCTCAGTCACAGGAACTAGTGCATGGAAGTAAGAACCGAGGGAAATGGAGGAAATTTGTCATTTAATGCGGCACTTAAACATCAAAACGATGAGGGTGATAGGTGAAGTGTTTAGTACATTTTTTTTTTTACTAGGACTGAGAATTAAACTTGGTTCACCCATGGGATAGCCAGACACTCCACTTACCATAATGTATTATTTTACACTTACCATTGTTTTCACAATACTAAGCCATGACTTTGGTGATGTATTGGTGGCTTTTTAATTTTACGTCAACGACTTTTTTGAATTATAAGTTATACAAGTAATTTATGAACAACACATAAATGAATCATCACATCAATAACTGAATTTTTTATAATTTCCCTATACAGCTCAGCCAAACATCACATGTACGCCGATGAAGACATACACTGGTAAGAGAATGGTGACCTTGACCTGCACAGTGGACCACAAGGATATCGTCATTGATGGCTTCTCATACGTGATCCAACTGGGATCAAAACCCTACAAAGTGAACAAAGATAAAAGCCAGAAGATAAATGGCAAAATGGTTAAGGTCAAGGAAGAGGCAAGTTGAAAGGATAATTATACATAGGAGTGGTAGCGTAGTAGGTGTGCACTCAACATGCAGTAGGTCTAGATTTGAATCCTGTCACAGACTCAGTCATAATTTTTGCCGACCTTCTATTCATCCAGTAGTATAACTGGGTACCTAAGTAAAGGCAATGAATGTCTATGTAAGATTGCTAAGGTGAGGCGCCTAACAGACGACCCCTTGTAAGTATACCTCCCACCCAGACAGGACAGCACATTTTGCCCAGATGTGGCAGATTTATTATTAAATGCAAAAACATTATGTATGTATATAAGGCTTCTAGGACAAACAAATTCCAATCCTTACCAGCATTGAAAATACTTCAAATAATTGTCTTATATTCTCTAATAGTTTTGATTAAAAGATTGTTTGTTTTGTGCATTTCAAAATAAAGTGATTTAAACTGCATCTTTATTTTTGATTGATTTTCTTTTTAACACTTGTTTTGTTATTGTTATATCTCAGAAAAAAGGTAGTGACAAGACCACTGTCGTACTACAACTTGAAGAAGTACAGAATGAACACTTCGCTGGCAACATCGAACTGGTTGTAGAAAGTTCTGGAGGTCATTTGTCAGAAGAAAAGGTCATGTTGACAAAAATAAAAGGTATATAATCACACAAGAGATTGAATTGTCCTACTTTACTGGATTGCTTTCAAATAAGACTTATTTTATTGTTCCATTTGATTAATCTTTCATGTCTCCAGCAACCATTTAGCAAAAACAGTGAATATAAAGACTCTCAATCTCTCTATTAAATCGCATGATCAAAACAGGCTTGGTAAACATTTGTAACCATGGCAGAGTTTAATGAGGTTGATAAATTGTTAAGAGTGGATTCTAGAATTATATACAACTTTAATCACAATCTATTTTTCTGTTCCTTTTTTATCAGGTGAAATGTACCATGTCTGTTTGTCTCTAGTTGATAGTGATTATGTTAAGCATTGTTGTCATGGACAATGCAGAGTAACAGTCTTTATATTCACTGCTCTTGTTTTACTTAAATGTTAAATTTGCTTGTAATACTCTTCTGTTCAAAAGCTAGGGACCTTTTATATTATCTTTGTTACTGTTGACTATATGTCAGCAGGTACATTGTACTACATGAACTTTAATCAGTATTTATATAAGTTGATGTGTTTTTTAATTCAATTATGTGCATGCTTTCTGTCTTCTGTATCTATTCTTTATGTTTGGAATTCACTAGGAAATGGCATGTGAGTGTAGATAATAATTTTGCTTGACATAAATGATACTGTCATTGCTTGACTCATGATTGTTGATTCTAGAGTGCACATCCTGTATTTTTTTGTAGAAAATGAAGCATATAAAACAAATTAACCAAAATACAGACACTGTTTTCTATCAATACTGCAGTTACATCTTCTTGAGTTGATGCTTTTCATAAATCTTAAAGATTCTAATGAATAATTAAAAAAAGTTAAACAGTTTAAATGTTTTAAACATTCCTTAACTGAAAAGTTGCAACCCATATTGTCATACAAACAAGTTCGCTTCAGAGTTATCACAAAATTACACAACTTTAACTTAGGAGGAGGGGGCTACACATAATGAGCTTCAAAATGTCAACTTTAAACTTAATTCTTGTAACTATAAAAGTAAGTACCTTTTAATGGCTTAAAGTTTGAAACAGTCTCATTTCTGTCAGTCTCATTTCTGTCACAGTCTCATTTCTGTCACAGTCTCATTTCTGTCAGTCTCAAACTGTCTCCAGTCTGTTTCAAACTTCAAGGCATTGAATAGTAATGGTCAATACTTTTAAGCTACTTGGCTCCATATAATCCTCAATTAAGAATTAATTCTTGTACTTATTCCTTTTGGGAAAATCAGAGATAAGTTGACATTCATACAAAGATATTAAGAAACTGATCAGATTTGCATGTAGGACATTATCTTACAAGACAGGGTCATACAAGCAAAAACATTACTATTTTATAATAAAGAGTCTGGTGGACAAAAGAAAATGAAAACTTGGCCAACCTCAAGACTTTTGAGTCTGAAATTCCCAAAAATGTGAAGTAAAACGCCAAACAAACAAAAGTTAAGGAAAGCTGAAAAATGAATATTTTTTCTTAATTTTATAGGTCCAAGCAACGTAACTAAGAAAGGTATGTCTTATCTTTTACTCAATGTGGGATTGAAGGTTTTATAATTATAATCAACTTGCTAGTATTCACATTATTATATTGTTTTGTGAACTTGTATGTTTTGTGTACATTAACATTTGTGTGTGCATATCTATTGCATTATAGTCTTGGTCAAATCGGCAGCTTCAGGTTCATATCAATCAATTGTTTCCTTTCAAGTGGAATAAAATAAGCTTAGTATATTTAATTGTTAAGTTTAGTAATTTGATTTAAATGGTAAAAATTTCTTGTTTCATTAAAGTAATTTTTCATATAATACATCCAGTTAATCTATAGGAACAAAATATTTTGCACTCTCAATATAAACATTTTAGCATTTTAAAATTCTTGTTTTGTCCATATGATATTGAAGCAAAATTTGATACGACATCTGACTGCAGAGAATTTCATCAGATTTTACATAATTTATTTTCTGTGAATATTTTAAGAAGACCACAAAAGAATATGAACCTGAAATTACTTTTGACAATGAATATTTTATTAAACCCTGTTACTGTGCAGTTAAGCGTGTGAACTTGTACGTAATCTGTCATAACTTCCAGTGCTCAAGTTTGATGCGCTTGCTTTTTTGTTGTAATGAAACATATATTTCCATTACATCTATGTCCTATACTATAACCAAAGTAGTCACTTTGATATAACTACTTGAATGAGGAGCTAATAACGCAGTTGATAGAGGGTCTGGCTATCACATGGGTGACCCAAGTTTAACTTTTTGGATTTCCTGTTGACCCAGCAGTGAATGGGTAGCTTGTGTGTTCAGACCAAGCAAGTAAAAAGTCGGCAAGGAAAGAAATGGCAAACGACCTTAACCATCAGGGAACCAATTAAATATGCTATAATTCAAAAAATCTTCTATTCCTGAACACTTATAAACGAGTATGGTGAACCTAACTTTCCTTTACGTCTAGTGGTATACATGTATATTTGCTTGTGCTACTAACCACATGATATTTAATATCATATAAAACGTATGAAAAGTGAAAGAAAGTATTGAAACAGACGCCTAACACAACAATGACTGGAAGGTTGTAACTCATTTGGTTGTGGACATTCAAGGATTGTCTCTCTTTGAATTATGTTAATTTTTCATTCTATGGAATTCTTTTCAAGCATTATTTGATTTTTGATGTCATCATTTTTCAAAAAAGCAGAAAATGTTTTAAAAAAGTAATTTTTTGATTTAGTTTCTTTAAGAACCCTCAAATTTAATTTATCAATCGATAATCATTTAATTTGAGTTCTAAGATGTCAGCTTTATGTTTTCTGCTTAAACTTGAGCCATTGTTCCTATTCATCAATCTCTACATATATATCAAAAAAGATTCTCATCTTTCCAAATTCAAATCTATATTTTTAATGAGAAAATTTAATTATATTTTGCTTTGCATGATTGAGGTTTAGTGGCTTCAACAATTATCACAATATATTAGTCAGGTAGAGCATCCACATTAAAGACAACCAACAAAAACTATTGATAATTAATATTTTGATTTTCCCAATTTTTATATTAAGTTATATCAATCATTTGGTGTAGTGGAGTTTTATGTCTAACAAAATCAAATACCACATAGACTTTGCTTTTTACCATATAAGACTTTTGATTGGCTGAGTCAGAGAAAACTGGTTTAGATGAAATATTAATACAAATTTAAATTTTTGTAATGTTTCACTTTCATCAGGTTTTTTCCCCCAAAAAAACCTTTAATAGAGGTCCTTTTCAGATTTTAACTGTCAGAATTATCTGAAATCAAAGATTTTACTGTCATGCTCTGTTAGGATAATTATAATTTGCCATTTACATTATTTTTCTTTGACACACAAACAGTTGCTTACTTTGAACCAGTTTTCTCTTTCCAAACACACTTAACTATCAGGGAACCAATTAAATATGCATAGATTATAAATTTTGGTTGATGTAGATTGTAGCTTTAGTTTTACCTAGCCATGAATTTGTAATTGACCTAACGAAACTCAGAGTATTCAAAACTTCAATATTTAAATTTGGTACGGATACAAAAATCCAAACTCAAATAAATTTAATCTGAAAGTGAAAGGAATCAAACAGGATGTTATGAAACTACACACAAACACTGGACACTAGTTATAGTTAAATGATGCCCAAAGTAACCCATATTTATTCAAGCAGTTATCATCAAGGGTATATATCAATCTTAAATGCTCACTGCTAAACCCTAAAGCTTATAATACTCACTGCTTAACTAAAACAATGTTGTGTTCCATCTTTTCAGAGTCAGTAGCACAAGAAGGTAGACTTTTTATTTTGTCCCCTGACCTTGACCTCCTTCTTCACCACCATTATCGTCAACAACTATTTCTTCTTCTTCATCATCAACATGTCTAAGATGTTGATGAATATTATTGCATGAGATTTGGTTGATTTTTGGTTGAAATTGTCTAACAGTTCCTGATACCTAACAAATGTATCTGCATAGTTGTTTGATAAAAGTAACAGAAAAAGAAAAACGGTCATTTTTTGTTTTTTAATATCATAGCATCATATTTAAAGAAATAAAAAAATTTAAAAAGACAATCAGGCCATGTGAAAATCATAGTATTTTCATTTTGCTTCTCCCAACTGCCTTTCTCGTCATCATCCTATACAAATGAATAGAAATAATTATCATTTAGTAAGAAGAAATATGTTCACAATGTCTTAATGGTTAATGATTATATTTTTAAACTAAACCATCACTTCTGCATTATGAGCTTTACTCATTTTTACTGTGATAACATGCTGAATTTGTGTGTTTTGGACCTGTCTTTGTATTGGCAACTTTTTACCTATCACTTCTCTCTTTTTTTTTTTTACAAAACTCTAAACTGACATTGAACTACACATGTTATTTCACTTTTGTTTTCTTAACCTGTGAAGCAGATTTGCACTTGCTTTATTGGACCCTTTGGTATCTTCTTCTCTGTTAAGATAATTTATGCTGACCTCCAATTATTCCCACTTTGTACTTGCTTTATTGGACCCTTTGCTATCTTCTTCCCTGTTCAGATAATTTATGCTGACCTCCAATTATTGTCACTTTTTTTCTGGGTTTTTTGGTATCTTTTCAGATTTAAATTTTTAGATGTTTTCAACCCTGATTGCCCTAATAGTTCTACCTCACAAGTTTAAGTAACTTAGAACTTGACCAGCATATTTACCAACACCTTTTGACCTTTACCGTTTCCATGTTTTTAGCTTTCTACATGACTTTTCTGAAAAAATATCCTTAGAATCAATAGATAAATAAGATTTGACTTTAACATAACATTGACTAAAAACCCTGTATGTGACTATTAACAACTTCCACATCATATTATTATCATCTTTTTTATATAAGCATCCAGTATGTAAGGGGCCGTCCAACATTTTCACATGTGTATAGAGTACTCTTTTTCCTGACCCCATCCCTCACCTCCAAAAGTGTACATTAAAATTGTGATTTTTCACAAGAACATTTTTGTTTCTTTTTAAAAGCGTACGCTATTTTAGTATTTAGCCACCTCCCTTAACTGTGCATGTGATAATGTTGAATGTTGGACGTCCCTATTATTATGTCATGCTATATTGGACATTTGAAAATAAAACAAATTTCATCTTTATTCAATAGTCTTTATTGGAAATGTCATTCACATTTTTTGCTTGGCAAACACACACTCAAAAAAACTTCAAGTACAGGAACAATTATTGTAATTCATGAAAGAAGTTTTAAAACTGACAAGAGTTAAGCACCTTAAATGGCGTATATTTAATTGTTATTTTCCAATTTCAAATATTTTAAGGGGACATGATTTTCTGTTTTTGTGTGTTAACCTGTATAGTACTTAAATGTTCATCATTATAACTGATCATTCAAAATAGCCCTTAACACCTTTTTTATGTCGAATAAAATGTTATGAATAACAATGTTAATGTTAAGAGCCTCGATTGGCAATGTCAAGAGAAAATATATATAGAATTAGGACTAACCGGGTATCTCGCAAGGTTAGTCCTAATTCTATATATATTATAGGAACAAAGTTATTTTCTCAACCAGACAGCATGAACTGTAAAACGTGAAAATACACACTATTGACAATAAATGTAGGGATCAGAAAGGGTGTTTATTTTTTTTATCAATTGTCTGAAATTAAGCAATATAATGTAAGAACTACTGCAGTCATTTCTCCCATAAAGAAAAACACAAATTAAAACTGAATATTTATAATACTACTTCACGATTCACTTTTTGACAATGAAACATGACATCAGAAAAATAATAGTCTGTCAGAAAATTAGTTTTCATCATTGCAGATCATATTGATACAAAACCATTCCCTAATGGGCACATCAAAATTAATATAAATTAAAATAACAAATGTTGTTTTTCTTTTGCAGGTCCAAACAGCGGATCACCAATGATGGCATTTTCCTTGGCCACACTATTGCTGACGTCTTTACTGGCGTGTGTGCTATAAATAGTGTGTTAGGAGTAAATATAGAGATCTCATGGTGATGTCATCAGCTCCATCTTACACCATCAGCCTGGAGAATGATCTGGAACAACAGTCATCAAGTTTGAGAGTTGTTGTTCATGTCACATGATGTCAAAAGTGAACACGACAACTGATTCATGTGAAAGAGGAAAATTGTTTTACATGTTTATTTAGAAAGAAATCTGTCAACAATTACACAACAAAGAAAAAGATTGACTGAAATTGCTAATTTGATGTTTGAAAGTTGACTCTTTTAAAAGAAAGAAATGTTGTTATTGGAAATGTAAGGAAATCTGGCCAAAGGAACACAAAGAAGTAAAGAAGTTTGACATATATTGCCAGTTTGATGTTTGAAAGTTGACTCTGTTTAAATAAGTATACTTGTGGCCAGGAGTTGATCACGGATCATTGTTGTTTTTGGTACAAAATCAAAACAATTTTTTAAATGAACAAACCAAAATTTGTATTTCTACTTATAATTGTATGCTTCTAAGGTCTTCCTATTTGTACCACTCAAGTATGAAAGTGAAAATGTGCCGTTTACCCTCTATTTCTGTGTCCAGCAGTTATATAAAGGTTCAGGCTGACTCAGTGAATGTTCATGTTTTTAATTGTAAGGCTTATGAGTATGATTGATATTTTATTTTGTTTTAAGTGAGGATATTTATTAACAGTAACTGGTACATTCTTAACAAAGAAACTGAAATACTTAATTATAATTTTCAGAGCTTGTGAAGTTAGTTTTCTTTTTATTTCTTAATACAATTATTGTTTCTTAACTCACATTATGTAAGCTTTCATTCAAGGGGAAATAATAATACAAATATTGTGTAAGGATAAAAACTACTTGATTGCCCCCCTTTGATAAGCATTGAATAACTAAAGCAAAGTAAGTAAACAAAGTAGAAAAAAGTAAAAAAAAAATCCTTACTGTCTTTGTGCCACACATATATCAAACTTTGATGACAATAAAACTTGATTACATTCACACAAGACTCAAAAATGATTTACAAATGTTGTTAATTGTTTTATCTGGCAAGATGGTCAGTTATGTAAAAAGATAATTATTTAAAACTATTTTATCTCTGTTGTTTTAAAACTCCCAGCATTGATAACTGTTTTCAGTTCATAGTATCAAAGATGAATGTATTTAAGCCTGAAAATATGACGTTTTGTGCACAACTGCTTATTGCATTTTCATAAACCATACACTGATTGTTATATGTATATATACCCAAGGTGAGCTGCTTGATGTTTATGCATGATTTGAATGGTTTTGTTTAGTTTTACTAAGTAACATATCTAAAACATTGAGGAATTTTAAGCTTTGTGTCTATGTATGTATGAGTATTCTAAACACAATCACAGATGGGCTTCTTTAAAAAGCCATTTGCTTAGTCTGCTGTTATGTACACATGTACAGATAGTCTGCTGTTATGTACACATGTAGAAAAGTGTGTCAGGTTTTAGTGTATTTATGCTTACATTTATGAATGAAAAGATGACTTAATATGTAAGTTCAGATGAATTATATACAAGATCTCGCGCTATTTAATGTATTATTGTTTTTCTTAAACCAATGTCATACCATTTGTTGACTGAGTGAGTAGATGGCTGAATATGTCTGAGATTACAATTTTTTCATTATGGAAAAATATTTGTTTACCAAAATTCCCCTTAACTCATTTTATGTCTAAACAATCTTCTGTGTGTGAAAAAATAGTTCAAATTAGAATATCAACTACACTTAATCAGAGTACACTTTCAGACCTTGGTGTTGAAACCAGTGAGGGAGAAATCTTTAATTCAAGACATTAAAGAAAATAATGAACATAAATTTGTTTTTGTATAAACATTCCATTGACATTTGTGCTAATTAAAGATGGTATCATTTCATAAACGCCAGTCCAAAGTTAAAGCTCACAAGTTGAAGAACTTTTTACTTTCTCTTTTAATAAAATCTCTGAAAAGGTTATTCATTGTCTCTTAATAATGTAATGGCAATGTTTATATTACAGAGGAAAATATTTGACTTTGAATATAAAACTGAAGTAATTGACAGATTTGTTCATTTCCTTACTTCGTGAAAATTTCGGTTTTAAATGAATATTTTTTTCTAAATAATTTACAGATATGAAATTTAAATGGTTGCTCCCAATCCTTGATTGTCATACTGTTATTTTGTCAATATGCAAAGCTCAAAATGATACCAATTAAGACTGAGTTGTGTGAGTTCAGTAAGCTATTTTGAATGATTTCTATGAGTTCATTAAGCTATAATGAATGATTTTTATGAGTTCATTAATCTATCATGACTGGTAGTTGTGTTCATTTCATTTGTTCAGTTCTTTAATCCATGTCGACTCCACATCAATGTTCTTCATTTTCATATATTTCTATCACTTGTTATATTTCCTAACTAAAATGTAAATCCAAATATTGTTATATGACCAAGAACATTGAACCAGGTACATTTTGAACCTTTCTTGTAATTCAAATACTATAGAAAGTGTGTAAACAATAAGATTATATTTTTGTTCTAGTGGAAATTGTCTAAATTTAACTGATACAATATGTAACATTATGCTTTAAGAAAAGATAAAATTAAAGAAAAATGTTCTGACGAATTTCAACGTCATTTTCAATTCAAAGACATTTTGATTAAATCTTATTTAAATCAATTTTTGATAACCATTTTCTGAAAGCTCATTTCTAATTTTTAAATCTACCAAATTCTGAAAAATGTTCATTATTATAATTCGTAACTCAGAAATCTTTTCTGAAGATGTAGCCTTGGAAGATGTAATAAAAAAAAATTGATTTGTTTTATTTAGATGCAGTTTCAGTTAATGATATAATATTTTGAGTTTGTTGATGCTATAGTGTTTAAATTATCATTGCTTACTTGAAGATAAATGCTGTTAGTTTTAAACGCTTGTAATACATTTATTAAACATATTTGTCAGTAATTTGACCACATACATGGTTTTGTTAGTTCATTTGCTTGATATTTCAATAAACTATTTTCATACTTTCATGCATGCCTCTTATTTTATTTTTAAATATTCTTATGGTAACTTATTTGCTTCACATGAGAGAGGGGACGGGTTTGAATCTGGCCAGTGACTCATGTTTGGTGGCGCCACTCTCAATTGGAGGCTTAGCAGGAACATCAAGGAAACAAAAACCACGGCAATATCAAAGGCAGAGAACACTCAAGTACTGATCACAGCAGACAATAAAAGCCTCTAGATCAGGTAGACCATTTTAAATATCTTGGTCAACTTACAAAACGAAAAACTGAAAGGGGGACAATCACATGCATTGACAGATTTGCTTTAAAACAATGGACAATCTCTTTAACAGATCTCAATGCAGGTTTGTCTCAGGCTCCGCCAAAACTACATCTCCTCAGCCTCAGTCCTACTATATAGGAAACATAGAAAGTTACAGCCTCACTGAAAAAGAGATAAAAGGCCTGTGAGATGTGGTTCCTTAGACGTATGGGTGGGATCAGCTGGCGTGAGAAGAAAAGCAATGAAGTACTACATCTCCTTGAATGAAAAAGATAAATAATGGACTGCATAAGAAAAAGAAAATGTCTTTCTTTTGCCACACCAGACGACATAAAACAGTAAAAAATAACAAAGGCATTATTGAGGGGAAATTGGCAGGCGAGAGATACTGAGGAAGGCAAAAGTTCGCTCCATTTCAGATTTTGACAAACTCAGAAAAAAGAAAATCTGGACCCATAATTGATGGACCATTTTTTGTAAGCCGTCTTATATCATTTTACTTGACAGATTCCATAATTTTTTTCATATAGACAGGTAAACAAAAAAGTTGTTTATTTATTTATAAGTAAAAATATAAAGCAAAATCCGACTTGAGTGGAACTATTTTACATAGTAATTCTTTAACAATTACACACTTCATGTTAAAATTTCATCACATTTTGTTGAAAATTGTGGATTTTTTCAAAACCATATTTTATTGATAACAAATGAACAACTTTTTTGTTTACCTGTCTATATGGATCAAAATTATGGAACCTGTTAAGTATAATTGATTGTCATTGTGGTAGAATCACATATTCAAAGTTTGTCCGGAAGGGTGTTTTCCAAGCAGTGTTAAGATGCAAAGAACACCCTCTCACTTGAATTTTAACCATAATTTTGTGCCCGGAACTACCAGCCTACGTTATGCAACATGACAAGAAAAAGCTATCGAGCCGGCTAGGGAAATTCGCGGTGTTGTTATACCGAAAATAGGATTGTTATTGCCGAATTGGACTTTATGCTTCTCATATATATATGCTTATTAGTGTGTAACAAACTGGTATATAATATATACTTATTTTTTACGACACTTTTCATCGGTTCTG
>JAUUEB010288687.1:0-32378 GCA_032362205.1 Clione limacina
CGCCCATTTGTTCAAATCTGGCATCATGAAACCAAAGTATGTTTAACATTGTCAAAACCTTTCTTAAATACTTAATTAGCATATGTATAATAAATCCATGCCAAATTTTAAATTAAGAGTCGTTCCACTGTTGTTTATGTGTTTTGGCATACCATTTTGACTTCTGTTCTTCATTTAGACAACCTTCGTGTTCTAATGTGTTTTAAATAGCACTTATCATTCCAAGAAGCTATTTGTTTATATGTTGTTTCAGAAGGTGCAATAAATTGTCTTCAAGAATAGATTTACACAAAAAGTCTCACATAACCAAAGATAATCAATGCTCATTTGTTTGTCTTACTGTCAATATATCATAGTTCATAACGTGATTGTCTACGGCTAAATGTATACTATAAATAAATAGCAGTGAGACGGTTCTAACTCCTCTCTGGTATTGATATACGGGTGTCTAAATCGGTCATGTCTAAATATTGTACAATACTAAAGGAAACATTAACAACTTAAGTTTAAAGAATCTGATCATCAGGTCAGGGCTGAAAATAAACGATGAATGACGTACGTATGCCCCAAATATCAGCATGGTCAACTTGACCGGTAAACTAGATCAGCGGTAATCAAAATAAAATGAACAATTAATGACATTTAATCGCCATTTAGACTGGAAATAATCCACGTCACACGCAATACTACTTAGCATGATGTTAGAATTATTCACCAAAATAGAAATAATAACACTGATAATAATAATATGTTATCCTTAAGGAACTATGATTGACTTTATTTTCAAGTGCCCATTAATTAATCTTAGACAGTCTGAATACATATTGGATAATCAAGCGTTATTTATAGACCTTCTTTCGTTTTCTTTTGTTTTATAATGAGAGATCGTGATATTTAGACGACATCTATATGTTTATTTAGGGAAATTAAAGAAGGCAAATGTCATACATATGGAAGTCCTTTGATCAAATAACTCAACTAGAAACATCAGTACTCAGATAGAGTACAAACCCTATGTAAAAGAAGATATTTTCTTATTTTCATGTCAGCATTACTTAACTAGAAACATGAGTACTCACATTAGTACAAACACAGTGCATCCTGTTCATGACTCACTTTATATGAACTAATATTGGTCGGTCTGCATTCACTGACAGTAATCTCCTTTGTCATAATCGTCAAGAGGTATTATTGTCTCATCGTTTATATCAGAGTTTGCATAATGAGATTATTTTGGCTAAATATAATTTGTCTTTATCAAGACCAGGAGTAAGTTGTATTTTATTTTCATTACTACTAGAAAGGTTTTGTTTCTTTTAACGGAATGTAGCAAGCATAAAGATCAAATTGGACAGAAGACTGCAAATTCCCACGACAATAAACAGTGTTTTGGAACCACACTCAAAACGTACAAGTCTGGGGGACTGAATTAAATCTTCTGGCGGGATTAGACGCGGTTGATCAACTTAACTTGCCACTTGCAATTTTTTAAAAATGAAAATGCTTAAAGAAGTTTGTTTTATTTTCATCTAGGCAACATAATTTAATAAAAACTGAAATGTTTTCAACTGGTTGATGATCTAAAAAAAACAAATCACATCCGCAATGTCCTTTAGATCGCACTTAAGCCTTAGCAACAAAACCTTAAATTCACTAAAAAAAACTTAATGATATTTTATAAAAATTAGTGTGCTAACTCATAATTAAGAAATTATGAACAACACGTAATGTGAATGAGATTCGAAACAGGAATTAATCAATGAAGACAAAGTTCGATTTCGTCAAAAGCTCAGGAGCGTCGAAAGGCACTCAACGGTAAATATATTAATAGTTTCAACTCGGTACGCACTAATCCAAGACCTCATTTGGTGATAATATACTTTTTGCGGAAGGAAATCTACTGAGCAGGAATATTGCCAGTTGCCCAGAACCAAGAACCATCCAGCAAGATAGTGCTCAACAGGTCACAGCAATCAGTACTTGACAACCTCCAATTTTAGAAGGAAATGAAACAAATTCAACTGCAGGTAAGATTCAAGGAGACCAGACAGGAAATGCTTTTCATGAACATACACAGAAAAACGAAAGTACAGTCTGACCGGTCTCCTTGAATCGAGCCCAACTGCCTTTGATGCGAACATAATTTTCATCTTGTACTTAAATAACTGTGGAGAGATAAAGATAATAACGCAACGTTTAAAGAAGCATTTTGGCAGATCATGAGAGACCAGGTCCTGTCAAAGAGGAAGTTTTTTTTTCGTCATTCGGATTATAGTTAAATATCACTGTGAATTACACTGCCGCTTACCCACTGTCAATCATCGTCACCCTGTCAACCACTATTCCTAGACATACTATTCGGAGGAGCGGGGGTTCTTTTCTCAATAATACATGATATGACTTTAAAAATAAACACATCACCTAAAACAAAGATGGCTGGATGTGTTTGGTCTCGTTGTTGACATAAAACCCTTAAAACCACAACATGTTTTGCGTGATAAATAATTGCACGGTTAATAAGTTTATAACGCGCTTTCTCAAACAATGACGATTTAAGACAATTTAAAGACATACTCAGTTCTGTTGTCATGAAAATAGATATTGAATTAAGAGTCTTTAGTTGAACTCGAAAACTGGACCCTTATTTGAGCAAACAGAAATTCCCAATGCTTTCGCATACGTGTTAAACGGAAGTGAAACTTTAGCGTCAGTTATATGGCGACTTGAAACAAAGACGATCAATTTCTCCTGTTATATGCAATATAAACACTTTAAGGCGACATATTTTTTTGATTTAAAGCCTAATTTTTGCGTTCTTGAAGATTAAAACTTGAGCCGTCATTGTTGCGCTTTCTTGTCCTGCGTTTAGCCATTATAGCTGCGTTTTCCTTTCCGGCATCTTTGTGTTAATTGGTTTAAGTAAAAGAAATATTAAATAATCTCTCACCCTCTCAAGGTTATTATATAGGGAAAATATCTTTAGTTGTCTGTTTATTTGTCTTGTTTAACCGTCTATTTTTATACATGTATTTTAGAATATTCTTATTGGAGGATTAGAGTAAAATGCATTTGAATGTGGACTGCGTATACATCGGGCGAATAACAAGTCTCAAACTTTGAATGCTTATGAAAAGCATATTTTTAATTTTTTTAAAAATCTGTGCTGATCCCTAGAGCGACAATTAGTTGAGACAGGGCTTACTTAACGAAGTCATTAGTTGTGTTTCAATTTTGTTACCGGACAAAATAACTGTATATGACTGCGTGCATGATATTTCCGTATTAGCAATTAACGCGTTACTCATAGACGTATAAAGATATACTTTTGTTTTGTAATCTATCGTGATATGTAGACGACATGTTATATCTCAACTCAGGGAAATTAAAGAAGACAAATGCCTTAAGATAGAAATCGTGATTGGTATCATATTTTGATATTGTTCCATAACAATATATTTGTACGAACTCAAAATGGCTCAAATTGCAGTCAAAATAGCAAAGATGTCTTTTTCAGATTACATGTTTTCAAATTGATTTGCCATTTCATGAAGATAAATTAAGATACTAAAAATAGGAATAACGTTATAATATTGCCTAGGTTAAATCAAATGGCAAGGTTATCAAGTTTCACAAAAGTTGTAAAGTTTGATTTATTTAAAGTGAGCTCAGAATAGAAAATTGTCCCACGATTATTTGTAGAATTTATTAATTTTATAACAGAAAAGGTCGATAATTAATAATCAGGCATTGACAGTAAAAATAATATCTTTTTCATTAATGTTCATATGAATACGTGTCATCATTGAAAACTTTTCATTAACCTGCAATACTTGTTCAAACTCAGCACAGCTATTATCCCATAGTAATTTGTTACAAGTGATTGCCTTACTAGTACAATGGTATGGTCTCAGTTATTAAACGAGTAATTATCTCACGAACATAAAATGGAACAAGAAAAATGAGTACTCGTAGAGAGTACAACCACGCACATCAGACACAAAGGGACATAACTCTGTCAAAACTGATTTTTTTTAAATATTAATATCCAGCTTTTAGGGATCCGTGAATTACGCCTCTGTGCAAAATGTCAGGTTTCTATCTTCGACGATGGCGCAAAAAACTAACAAAGTCATATAGCAAAATACTCAAAAGGGCCATAACACTGTTTTTAAATTGATTATTTAAATAATTTTAAAAGCTGGTGTTTGATAGTCCCTAGAAGGGTCTCTTTGCAAGATTTCATATTCTTAACTCTTAAGGTGTGACCACCGTGTGTTTTTGCCAAATTAACATAGAACATATAGAAAAAATACTCAATAAGGGCCATAACTCCGTCAATTTTTCACAAATATTTCTGGATTTGAATAGGTGAAATTCTATAGCAGGTCTATTTCATCCTTTCAAATATGAAAGGGATTTAAACAAAATTACTCAAGTTATCGCGTAAACAGACAGACAGACACACAAGATGAAAATATACCACTACACAATATAATTGTGTGCGTGGAATTAGCAATTATTTTGGTCATAAGCAACATTGGAGTTGCAGATATCTTTGGGATGGTGTTATGCAGTATATAAACTCTTCTTATCATTCAGAGAGGTCAACTCAGATCTTAAAGGGGAATGTATTTGAGAGTAAAAAATTTACAAATTTTATGAACCTCAAAATGTTTTTATGATTTTATGATCAATCTTGTCAAATGCTGCAGACAGGTCAAGTAAAGATAGAAACCTTGTGTTGCATTCAAAAATCAGAAATTCTTAGACTTAGTGCTATGTCTGGCCTTATAGGCTGATTGATATACTTTATTCGATCTATTTAAATTCAAGTGATCTTTTAGTTGAAGGAAACATCTGTTCTTATAATTTTAGACAAAAATTAGAGGTTTGATACTGGACGATAATTTTTAAATTAGGATTTTTTATGTTGGTTTATGACCACAGACGCAAACCACAGACTTACAATTTGTTTGAAAGATTTATTTACAATATGAGTATGCTAAAAACGATGTCAAAAACTTGCCATATATATGCACATTATTATATTTGCTTACATTTCAATAATTGTTAAATTTCAACGCCATCAAAATGTGATTTATGTCTCTGTAATGTTTTAAATTATTGATTTAAATAAACAGCTGACCGCATTTATTTTTTCTCATCGACCTTTTGATTTAAGTATTGATTATTTTATTTGATATCAGTTATATACTTCTTCTTCGATCTTCATTTTTAGATTACTAGCAAAGTTTGTGCCATTTAAATTATATAGCTATTTTAGACATTAGCTTCCATTTGGCTCTCGGATTTGATGGTTGGTACTTCTGCCTTAAAAGCAAACGTTTCGGGTTTGAACCCGTCAAGAAACTTAATCTTTTTTTAATGTGTGTGCAAGAAAATAGCGACGCCATCTTGAATCCTCTGAAACTAGCAGCTAAAAAGGCGTTCTATTGTTGCTATCATTACAAATGAAAGTTAAACATAGTGTCTGCTTGTGATAAATATAAATTCATTGCCTATGTCATATGTGGAGGTCAAGGTCATATTCAGGGTCAGAAATGCATATTTATAAGATTTGATCTTAAATTCTTCATTTAACCCTTGAGCTTAGCCTTTAACTTACAATTAATTATCGTTTCTGATTCCTTAAGTCCATAAGCACAAGTTTTGATAGTTTGATTTAAAGCTGCATTCTACATCACAGCGAAATTATTAGTATTTTGGTGATCATGTTGGATTTCTCTTATTAGTAAAAACTTCATTAAGGAAGCTCAATTAAATCTTAAGATTGCAAATTTTATGTAATCTAACTTCAACGAATGAAAAAATATCAACATATGGTCAAACGTAATGATTATGGGCAATTAACTAAAACTTTCAATGGTTCAGTGGCAAAGTTACAACTTGTATCTTCCCAGTTCGATATGGGTATCTAATCGGCAAAAGATTAAATTTATAACTACGGAGCCTTATTAATGTTTACAGAGATCATCGTAAAAGTTCTAAGACTCCACATAAAGAGATAACAATGACAACAACGACAACCCTCTTCTTTAAATGTGAGAAGCCAGCTAGGTGTCCAAGGGTCATTGATTAGTTGGCACAAAGTCGACCCAGGTAGTTTTGTCACACTAGAAGGTCAGAAGCTGGTTTAAGAGGATCCAAGACCTGATGATTCCTGTAAATTCTACAAAGTCGTCTCGTGAGAACATGGAACAGTTCATCGCTAAGGTTCTGTGCATCAAAGGACTAAGCAGCATCCTTGCTCTGATATGTTATGCCTGAAGATCTGCAATCACACAGCCAGGTTTAACCCATTGAAACAGATTCTATGTTGATTTATACATTCTTTCCATTTTTCCTCCAAAAGGAGGAAATCCTCCGAGATTCCAACTTATGTTCTTTAAGAAACCAATTTATAGTTTAGATGGGTTTCTTAAAGAAAAACAAAATTGGTGCCAAAATCCTCCAATTTTGTGCAATCTTAATGAAAAGTCTGTATAACAGTTCATACACAACTGGTTATCTTTTTGAGCTGGGTCTGTAACAACCAACTAAACTGTCAGAAACCATATACTATCTTGGACAGACACCTTGAGTGGAGCTTTTCATTCTTTGAACACAAAGCTGATTTGTTGTTATATAGTTGTCAGTATATCTAAAACAAATGCACACATTCACAATAACTCTTAAATGGTTATCATACTTGAAAAAGATAATAAAAGACTCATAGTTTGGTGCCATTTTGATTTTTACTGCTATGAATCCAACCCCTTTTCAGATTTGGTCCAAATGACTTACATGCTGCAGTGTGCATCCATTCAAATGATAACACAAAACAAGGTTAAACGATACAAAGAGACAACAACATAATTAATCCAATAACAAATGGAATAACAGCTCAAAGTTCAATGTGAGTTCAAGCAATTACGTAATGGTAATATTGTTGATAATTCTCTTAACGTTTAACATTAATATTCAACAGGAACCAAAACTTAAATTAAAACAAGTAAATAAGATGACTAATCTACATTCGTCAAAAAAGTAAGATGACATCTTAAATAATTATCATATAAACTTTTACACTGTGACAGCTATTAGAAATAATCACTCCATATAGCTGTCTATTAACTGCATCAAAGTAGAACTTCGTAGACAGTATTGTTGGTATTGTCATAACTTAGAGATTTTATGTACACCCCTGTACTCAATACATAAGAATGTTCACCAACCTACTACTACACTGCTCTATTCTAATACTGCTCCTAATCAAGTATCAGCTTTACTGCTCAAGAGTAGTGCAGACATTTTCAAAGCATTAGAGTTATGATTTTTTTCCCAAAATGGAGTTGTTTGGTGACAGAAACTTTTAATGACTTGGTCTTTCCTAAGTATCTAAATAATCTATAAGTCCTGATGTCATAACATAATTACAAGAGTGTACAAGTTTTTCAAAAACTGTTTTTTGTTTGTTTATAGTAGTTGACAACCGAAACTAAACTCCTGAGTATTTACTTGACTACTCATACTCTACTTGAATAGCCATCTTAATCAAATATTCATTCTCTACTCTTCCAACAGTATCAATTTCAAGCAAACAATCATACTCTACTTGAGCATAGAAATTTACTTCTCTGAACATAACAAGTATATGACAGTAGCGAATGATAGCGAAATAAGGTCCAGCTTGAGTTCAAAACAATCAATATTCTTCAAAAAAATTCTTCTTTGTAACGAAATAATAAAAAAATATAAATAGTATAAGTCCTTGAAAAAGGTAGACAAATATCAAAAAAGGAAAAATCATCTGTATAAGACAGAAAGGTGTTTTTAAGTAGCCATGGCAATATTTATACTCATAGACAAAGTATTTGACAGATGGGTATGATAAATAAATGAGAACTATGAGAGAATCAAACAGATCGATAAGATATTTATTCTTTGGTGCATAACAATTCTTGCATTTCCTTTTGAGGATCATGCACTTAAACAGCTTTTACAATAGAACATTAATGTAGAACAAGTGAAAGAACAACTTCATACAAATTACATTACTGGAGAAGTTAGACATAAATATACATTTCGTCAAGGACAATATCTAAATATTTGTTTCAAATATCATGGTGAACAGGGACAACATCTATCTTTTCATTCAATGAGATCTTTAGTATTGGGAAAAACCCATAAAATTTTCATCTTTTTTAAATATCATTATTTCTCAAGTGTTGAAGAGCACTGTAATAAAAAAGATTTAATATCGATATGCAATATATTATTAAAACATTATTTTTCATATTGTAAGATGAGAATTAATACAGTAACACAATTTAGTTTGCAATGTAAGTATGAGATTCAGATTAAAAAGGAACAGCAAAATTAAATATTTAAGACAATACCACTGCAAAAAGATAATATTACTGTTAATTATAATTGTCAAAAACCAAAACGGGTTAGGTGCTTATCAAATGATCAAACATTAATACAAAATGTTATTTTTAGCATGTGCTTCTCCTTGTTAATTTTGAATAATCTTATGCGATGAGAATGTAACAAAAGATGACAAACAACTTAAATTTCTTAAACCATTCTTTTTTTTAACTGTTATATAGAAAAGTGAACTCTAATCAGATCTCAATACCAAAAACATTGTGTGCAATACCTTTTGATCTCAGACTCAAGCATTTAATTGTTGGTAGGCATGTTTTTCCAGTGCCTCTAATGCATGCTACATGGAAATTACCCTGAGCACTTCTGTTACTCTCGTTGAAAAAAACATAGTTTTTTTTACAAAAATACTTTCTCTTCACACTTTGTACATTACATACAATATAATTACTTACAATATCAATGGCCAAACAATCAAAAGTCACAAATAGATAAACAGTTATGTATCATTAATTGAGAGCCGCTTAAACAAATTATACAAAAGCAATTTCAACATTGCATATGCCAACACAGTCATGTTAAAAAGTGATGCTTTCTACCTACTTGAACTGATTAATTATAATTAAAAAAGCACTCTGTGAGAGAATTCAAATGAATTGTTCTGAAATAGTCCAAGATTTTTTCATTAATCATTTTAGTTCCAGTGTTCAACTGTAATAAAATTGCTATTGATTTGAACAAATCCTACATTTTTGTGGACACACTAACATCCCCCTCCCCCATTCTGGTTATTTAGAACTTGTCTGGTTCAACTATTTAAACACTGACAGAAGAACTTTAAACACATTATTTTAAACATTTCTCAAAACTTCAAACAATAATCCTTAAAACTGTAGAATATTGATTTTTCAAGGAAATAAATGCAATGCCTTAGACATCATCAGAGAAAAATCGCATTACTTCAATAATAGAAAGATAGATGGTATAAATATAGCACTTTCTCTTTCCATTTACTAGCTGTACAATATCTTTACCTCTTTACTTGAAGGCACCCACAAAGACATACAAGGACATTCTGAACTTCCTTGGGTATATATTATTCTTACAAATACTACTGTAATATATCCATTTACACTTGGGTGAGTAAAATTTGTGTAAAGCATATTTTCTCAGAACCACAATGTCAGCCACTACTGAGATTAAAAACCCAGAAGTAGGCTACCACAAGACATGACACCACACTTTAAAGATAAAGCCCAGAAATCAAAAATGAAACAGGGGAAACTTAAAGTTACTGTGTTGTCATTTAAATTCGTGTATGTCAAAAATATGTAAAAATCACTAAAATTGTGTTTAAATCTGTTGTGGTTCTAAAACATTACAAGTATCATACTTAAATGTGCCATGGTTACAACAAAATGTATGCCTATTAAGTCATAAGGGCAATTTTATTTTAAAATCATATCCAAATAAGTTTTGGAGGTTGATTCAGGCAATCTTACAAATTACTGTAGACTTGAGCTATTAAGTCCAGAATCTTGCTTTTTTTTGTATCGTCTTGTTGCTTTCGTGGATATTTAGCTTTTCATTTATTTTCTTAATTTTTTGTTATCTGTGTGGTTTTTTTTAAATGCAAAAAATTGTTTTCTTCCTTTCATTATGCGCATCAATCAAAATTCTTGAATTTGCAAAAAAACGATGAATATACAATGTTTAGATTATATTTGTCTCCTAATTGTGTCACTTATAAGGTAAAAGATAGCTATTAACAAAAAAGACATAAGTTTATCAAAAGACATTTTTAGCTTTTTACATAACTAACAACATTCAACTTAGAAATTTGTACAATTTCAAGTTACATTAACGAGATCATAACAGATAATAATTGGTAAACAAAACCCATAACCAGAATTAGCCACTTATCAGTTGAAGCAGGCCACCATTGAAGAAGATGTTCTAGAAACAAATATATTTTTTTCTTCATGAAAACCATCAAAAAACATTGCATTATCTCACAAAGGTTTTTAAATCATTCCTTAAAAACACTTCAAAGTTGTTTTTTCATGAACAAGGGGGATGCTTTGAGAGTACATGCATCATCCATCAATCCTTAAAAGAAGTGAAGCAAAGTCATATGCAAAATCTACTCTACTTTCCAACAACCATAAGAAAATATATTCAAGCGACTAGCAAATTGCTCATATAAACAGGAAAACTTTGCTACAACATACTGCCAAGGGACCTTTAAAAATCATGTATTCATTATAGTATACAAGTTGTAACAGTGAACTTTAAAAACAAAAAGGAGTTCAAAAATTTCTGTTATACCTAAAGTATGTTATATCAAAAGGACATTATAACAAGGTTTTACTGTATGTCTTTTGTCATGATCAAAATGCTTCTATGTAAATAATACAAAAAACATTCATTCAACATCCTAAGTCTAAATACTCTCATGTAATTCTATAACAACCATGAAATATAACATTGCACATTAAAAAACAAGTTTAAAGTTTACATGTGTTACAATTGTGAACATGCAAGTCAAAATCAAAACATAAATAAACATTTAATATGTGTATGGGGAAAAATTAAGAAGAAAATATGCCAAAACAGTTTGATTTTGCTGGTTAAGAGCAACATTTTTGCTTTGTCTTATTCAAAAATGAGCCTTTAGGTCAAAAGAATAAAATAGAGAAAATGATATTATTCATAGCCTAAAAAGATTCATCCTAGCCTTTCTTACTTAAAATAAAATAATTTTAACAAAAATACTAAGAAATATTTTAACACATTATATTATGTAAAGAAATAGGAAAAGAATGTTTCTTTCAGCTCAAATTGTTTAAGGCATATTGACAAAAGTATTCAAAATAATTTGCATCCTTTCTTTGAAATAATGTATTAATAAAAAAAACATTTTCATATATTGGATAAAATCTATTATGAAAAAAAGTTGAAAATTGTTGAAAAATAAATCTTTATAATATCAAAAGTCCAATAAATAATAAGATAATGTCAGATCAAGGAAAACACTTTTTGAACAGGTCTCAGATATTTAAATATTTTTTCTTTTTATTGTAAATACTTCAGGATTTAACAACATTAATATAATTTGATGGATCTCACAATGTCAATAAATCAGCTGTAGGCGGCAGATCATTTATTTGAGTATATATTAGTGCGTGCAATCTTGACTGATAGCAGACTTATTGAAACTTTGACTATTCCCATCCCTACACATGTTACTGACTATCTTATCACGTAATGGAGCACAAAGAACTCTTTGTTTTAGTTGGGGCTTTAAGCGGCTTCTTGGCAGCTGCTGCATTATAATTGTTACTGTAGTCAATGATTTCTGCTTTGACCACACGTTGATGTTGGTCAATCTCTGGCTTGCTAAGTTTGACTCCAAGTATTTCTGCTGCAATCTTCTGAAAGCACAGGGATACCTGAGAAAAAATTTGACAGATTATATTTAAGTTTTACTATGCGATAAAAGCATACAGATAATAACAGCTGGGCTTGTTAAATATTTTCAATGGGGATATTTAACCTATTTTGTAAGAGTACATCTGATAAATGTACTTTAGGGGTCTATGATGTATAACTTTGGATACATCCTTTTCAAGTTCAAGGATATCCTGAGGGACAAAAAATGCATCGTTTTACATATTTTAACAGGATTATCAATGACTGCAGTGTGTATAAGTTCCGTTTTTATTTTGCTATTTCTTTTGCAAATAAATCCTGTAGCACCAAACGTGACCGCTGCTTAAATCCTGTTTTTAGAAATATTAGGAATGACCCAACTGAAATTGAACACTTGATCATACGCTACAGAGGCGGACGCCTTAACCACTCTGAGCGGTTCAGTTTCTAATAGAAAAATGGCTTATGTGAGTGAGTACTAACTCGTCTAAACATTTTATCTTTGGAGACACCGGTAACTATTTAGAAGACAATCGAATGGATTATAAAATACCATTATAATATGTTTAAGCATACTTTAACTTACAACAGCAGGAAGAAAATTAGTTCATGTATTTACATAACTGCATTTCATGAGTGAGTACTCACTTGCATGACCACTGTACAAATCAATTTACGATCACATTTTCTGTTGGCTCAAAAATATGTTTTGAACACTTTCTAGGGATCAAAAAAAGTTTGATTTAAAGTTGCCTAATAGAGCATGGCCATTGCCAGTGAAATTCTAAAGGTGTAGTATATTACTACTAGTAGCTGAAGTACTGGGGTAGGAGGATATACAAACGAATTGGTCTGAGTTTTTAACCACCATGTAGTATGAACATAGAAGGGACCACTCCCCCTCAGCTATGCGCCATTATTCCCCATAATGTCCATCCCCCATAGTTACACCTTTAGAACTTACTTTTTGTATCAGCTGATGTGCACATTGTCTATGAAGACAGGAAATTGTATTTATTAGTGCTAAAATTAAGTGAGCCCAGAATAATGCATTGGTGCAACTGTGTGCGGTCACACAGTTATAATAATTCTTAATCACTTGCTGTTTGGCTTAGACTGGCATCCCTTTGAGGCCATAAGCTTATTAGGCTAGGTTAAGTGAAAGATATTGTTGAGGCTATTTAGTCCAAGCTCACAATATTCCTCTATGAGCCATCCTTTACACATACTGCCTTATTTATTATTGGCTACTTTTTGGTACAATTTAGAATCTTTTTTGTAGAGTTTAACCTGTGCTACTCCCTGCAAAATTTGTGCAGCTGAAAGTTTAGACAATAAAAATTAAATCAAGGTCACCATTGATTTCAAATTTTAAGAATTATATGTTTAAAGATCAGCTTATTATCTTTGTACTCACAGATTCTCCAGTCTTGGCAGACAAAAAGTAACTGGTCAAGTTGTGTTCTTGGGCAAACTTTTGGTGCTTGTCTTGCTTTACTGTTCTCATGTGTTCTAAATCACCTGGACATTTTAAAGCAAAAGTATGGGTTATTTCACAAGAGGAATACTATTTAAACATAAATAGGTCAAAAAAAGTTTTCATATCTTTTGTATATGTTACAAAAACCTGCAGGATTTATCTATTACAGGTTTTTCAATATTTCAATTCCAAAAGCGTACACATTAAAGAATCATCCTGTACATCCTTTTCAAGGTATTACAAGCAGGCCTTGTCGTTTAAGGTGAGCGATCGCTCGGCTCCAAAAACGCCTGAACTGCTGGAGACGAGCGATTCATCACTCGCCTGAGAAATTAGTCAAGTAATTTAAGAAAACTACTTTTTTTTTAACTATTTGGGCCTGATTTACGACAATTGAGTCCCTCATGCATCGTTTTTAAAAAGCACCAAGACAGTTAACCAGTGCAATATCGTAACGTAATCGTTGTTCACAGCTCACTATTATGACTTGTAATAAACATGGGGACTAACAAAACTTAGGCCCTTTGCCCATGGCACTGCCTAATACTTCACGCACGAGTGGTACCACAATAGCGACAACAAGGCGTTACCTTTGACCACAGGTGGAAAATATGATGCATATTAAAACAATTAAAGTAGTTACTGTTAGCGAGCTTGTGGGTAGAGACAGATAGTTGATGGGTTGACCAACTATTATCTGAATTATCATAAACGTTCATCTATTTTTAAAGGGACAGGCTAGTTAATAAATAGTTTAAGGTTTACTTTTTTATTCTAAGAAATTAAATAGTTTATCTGCTAAGGTGAATATAAATTATCAAATTTCATAATAATTACGGTCTCAATACTAATAAATGTTTACAGTATTCACGCCATTACTATAGGTCAAGTGATATGAAAACTGTCATTATGCGATGATGTATGCAGTGTTGTTGTTGCATATGTGCGGGATGTACGAATTCTGTGTGATTACTGTGACGACTTTAAAATCGGCAATGTGATTACTTTTACATTTTACACCAATTGAGGACAATCACATGCTTGGGGCCATATCAACCTCTGAATTATAAAGTAAGAAGTTTACCATTAGAGATTGCATCCATTAATTTATGTACTGAACATCTATATTCAAATTTGCATCACACCAAACATGCTTACAACAGTCCCCAACCCAACACAATAAATGTTTTGAAAAAGTGTTAGCCTCATCCACTATCTAGGTCTACCTATTCCACTGGATCATAATATCTATTATCAACCCCAAAATGCTACTTTTCTAAAGCATTTTAGAGAAGTGTAAATTATAAATAATCAGTAAAAACGGCAAAAAGGGTGATATCCCCTTTCAAAGATTCATATTAATATTATCCTTTTAACCACCCAAAAAAACCTTTTTAGTTTCAATTTAAGTGTGTAATAGTCATAGTTGTATATATGCTCCTGGCACAGTACCCTATCAATCCAAAAATGCTACTTTTCTAAAGAATTTTAGAAATGTGTAAATTACAAAAAATTAGTCCAAATGGTCAAAAAGGTGATGTTTCCTTTGAAAGATTTAAATTTATTTTCTTGATTGCGTTGTTGTCACATATGTAGGTCGGCAAACAATTTTAATGTGTAACGGGTATCACACGACCCCTTTTACCCCCACTCATATATTTCACACAGATTTCCTTGGCCTGTCTGTATAGTAAGATCGGCAGTCACATAGATATGTGAGCGAATTTCATGACTCACTTGACACAATATATCGGACTAGGTAACAAAGAAATCTGGGTCATGATACAACTTTACAAGTGAGCGGAATGGTTGTGATACCGTAAACACACGTTTAAATTGTCGGTAATATCTCGATAGGGCAATAGCATTATTTATAGCATAGTATATTGGTCTTTTTTGTCCCATAAGACCGGATTAAGCTAATTAATTTAACATAAAAGAGATATGCTGTAAAAAATGTAAAATTATACAAGTTGTTATATTTTCACCTGGATATCTTTACTCGTTCTCCTCTAATTCTAAGTTTTTAGAGACTTTAAACTAACTTTATAATTTATAAGTCAAAACTTCATTTCAAGTAAAAAAAAGTATCTGTTAGAAAATCATATTGATAAAATAGAAAATAATCATGCCTTTACATGTACGAAAATCATTGCAAACAGTTTTTAATTGACTGAAAAGTTTTACAGTTAAAGACACCGGAATATATTCACAATCTCAATAACAAACAACTTTCTGACTCACCCGCTACTGGGGATGGTTTCTTCAGTACACACCATCGGGATTTCCACTGAAATAGAAAATCAAAGCATTATATAATGGCTTTATTTTGTTTTGACCAACGAATGAGAAATAAAAACTACATAATTTTGAGACAATAGTAACTTTTCGATGTAGTGCTTCCTACCTTTTTGCCCTCGCGAAACTTTATTTTTCCCTCGACTATAGTGGCAGCATCGGCCATTTTGGTCCCATGTTCAGCAAATCGTAACAAACATTAGATGTGTGCTGATTGGCTCAAATGGGAAGAACTCGCCCTCGTACATTCCGGAGTTCCACACATGATCGGTCTAGATGGCGCGGTTCATAGTAAACTGCTGTGTGTACTCGAGTGACCTCTTGAATGACCCTCCCTTCCTCTCAAATTCACAAGTTATGAAAAACATACCAACAATCGATATCTATGTTGTTATGGTAAATGCATCATAAAATGTTAACGTTTATCATTCTCGCCAATTTATTTGCGTTAATATATTAATCGTTTTCTAGCACGTCCGATGCCTCTTGGGAGGAAGCAGCGGGTCAGGTTGACCTGATTAAATGCTCTAAAGAGATCTCACACAAAATTAAAACGAGAGCCAGACGCACTTTTTTCACCCTCCACGATTTAATAATCTTTCAACCCTTTTTCAAGCTCTGCACCTTGTGTATTGACATGATGAAAAGTAATAAAGCCCCCCCCCCCCAACAGACTTAATGCAAGAAGATAAGGCCACATGCTGTTTTGATAATAGTTCATTGACTCTCCTAACAAGTTCGAGAACTAGGAAGTGTGTAGACATCGTTTCTACCCTTTTTGTACAATAATGTGTTTAATATGATAACCTGATTATGAGCACTAACATATAATATTTCTTAGCTGACATTCAATTTCAATCGTTTCCCCTAAATTTCAATATTTTTGAATTTTACTAGCCGTACGCGAGTAAATTGTAGCTAAAATTCGAGTATTTTTAACAAATTTGGTGTTTTGCCGTTATTTAATGTAATAAATTTAGAGGTGATCCAAACGTCTATCCATCCTTACAATTCTACCCAAAGCTACTCATCAAGTACAATTGCAAAGTCCACCCCAAGCTCTACCACGGTACAGCAGGCTCGTAGCTAGACCTACAGTTTTGGGGAGGCAAGAGAAATTTCGGAGAGGCAAATATTTTACACATTTAAACTGATTATTGTCAACACATGTTATTATAACGGTTGACTATGCCATAAAGGATGTCAAGCGCCTGTCCGACGCAGGGGCTTAGCCAGGATCTTGAAAAGAAGGGGACATACTGAAAATAAGCCCCCCCCCCCTCGCTGCGCCCCATCTCATCTTACCTCAACCTAACCCCCTTACAAATTTGTTCATTTTTCCTTATAATTAATTGTTTTTTCTAACACAGTTTTTTCTTCTTTTTTAAAAAAAAATTTGTATTTATAAGTCTGAGGTTTGGTTTGGAGTTTGTTTCTTCTTTACCGAGGGGGGCGCAGTTTGAAGTTTTTTTTCTTATTTACTGAGGGGCGCACTTTGTTGCTTTTTTCTTCTTAAAAGAGGGAGCGTAGTTTGTGGTGTTTTTTCTTCTTTACTGAGGAGGGGGTGCAGTTTGGATTTTTTTCTTCTTTACAGAAGGGGTGCAGTTTCAAGAGGCTTTTCTTCTTTAGAGAGGCGGGGTGCAGTTTTAAGGGATTTTTTCTTCTTTACAGAGGGGGGCGCACAATTACGTATTTGTCGGCGGTGATGGTACTGGGGTATTTGAAAAATAATACATGCAGAATGGTGTATTTTAGAGGCATCTGAAATATTTTAATTTCTTTTTACCAGTGTTAAAAACTGCGTGACAGAATCGATGCAAAATGGTGCTTTTCACACGTAGTAACACAGGGCAAATATGTTAGCTCGGCACTTGACTCCACATTCACAGTAAACAAGAGTGCTCCGATTATGAAAAGTGATCGAGAGACAAAAGCACTTTATATTTAAACCAGGCGCGTAGCCAGGGGGACATATGCCCCCTCCCATGAGATCCAAAATGCTATAAATTTGCATTATTTATAACTTATCTTAAAATTTTATAATATCCAAGATTGCCCCCCCCCCTCCATTTCAAAATCCTGGCTACGCGCCTAAGGACTAATACTAACAATCGCCACCTAGACAAGACCATTCATGGGGATTTCCGCTCTTGACCCCCAAAGAGAAAGAACTATCAAGAGTAAGCCTCGGCTTGGTATGATATTTTTTATACAGGGACATGAGATATATAAAACTAACACTAATCAGCACTTTATTATTACATTATCATCATCATATTAACAGCATCATTATCTTATCTTCATATTATATCATTATCAACTCTTACAACCTATGATATTTTCTCTACCTAATTTATTCACCAACAAACAGTAATCATTATTTGAAAGTGTTTTTACACATATGCACATTCGTTCATACTAATAAAAAAGGGTCACAAAACAGATAGAAGTAGACAGGAAATTAAAAATAAATGCCTTTCTATTATAAATAATTAAAAAAAAATAATGTCTGCTTGTTAAGCTTTCGTAATTATAGTTAATTGAGAGTACCCCTAAGTAAAGGGAATTAAACACAATATTTTTATATATATATATTTTGTACATTATTTTTTCTATTGTTTGTTCTTACTTACTCCTGTTTAAATGACTATTTGTATTTGTTAGCTTAGGAAACGTTCACATATTATGTCATCAGTAAGGGGGGGGGGAGTCCTGTGATGACAGGAGGGGCTTAGAAGAATGGAAAATGGGTAAAAATTGACCAAAATGATGACAAGGGGGAGGGTCAAAACCAGTAACATTTTGATGACATAATTGTGAACAGTACCTTACACACTGACTAAGTTATGTTTTGGTTGTGTATTGATGTAATAAGCATAACATAACAAGGACTTTGATTTATGTGATGCAGGGAATCTCTATTAAATGAGTCAAGAATGACATCATTTTTTCGTATCAACAAGATCAGGCCTTTTTATCATTCTGCCTCTAATAGGGTCACTAAGGAGGGACTGGTTAAATTGCACATCAGTAGGGAGTGGGGGGACAAATTTCAAATAGTGTTTATCTTCTTCTATTCAGTTTTGCTTGGCATCAAACGTAACCATTACATAACTGGACAGATACTATTATCCTGTCTATTTCAACACTTGGGTAAATCGTAACCTGAAGTGTATTGACAAGTGTTTTGAGTACTTCATGAGTAATGATCCTGCAATTCTTTTTTTTATTTCTCTCAAATAATTTGCAGATGACAGAAAACTAGTATTTTATCGATACTTTTCTACACATTACAAATGTAAAGGAGACCAGTAAGATATCGTTTCAATTAGCTTTTCGGATGGGAAGGATATTAAGTCTTATTTCTAACTAAGATTGACTTTTTTTTAGGTTATTCCATAGGTGCAGATTTGACTGAGTGGTGTATTTATAATGTTGGACATGTGTTTTGAGATTTTGTGGATTGTTTCATGTTTCATTAACTTATTGATTTCCTAATGCTATACAAATACAAAAATGTAAGAGAAAAGGGGAGTTTGCAATACAATCTTTACAAAATAAGTCCTTATTATGTGCAGCATTGTAGCTTGCATGCATCATCACAATCATCCATTTAAAGTATATTTGTCCATGCTGTATGACTGTTTGCAATGCAATATCAGTTTTCCAGGCATCACTGTTTATGTCACGGCTGGTTTCCTTCTGAACGTCTTTGATTACCTCGCCTCATGATTTTGAGGGTTGGCCAGGGCTGCCAGTTGTCTTGAGATTGAAATCTCCTTAACTAGTTTCTTTGTCTATCAAGACATTGCAATAAATAAACACTTTATACTGACCTAAAGAAGGATCGTTTTTTCAAATATTTGTAGTTATATAAGGTATAATTATATGTAGAAAGTACTGTATTAAACAGAGTAAAATATATAAAAACGATGCAATGATAAACCAAAAAAGGAAAACAAGACCAATTCCTCATATCATCATTTTAATAACTCTTTGTCCATCTTTTTTCTTCATTCAACAAAGTGAAAAGTAACCCTTCAAGTAATGTCTGTAATACAAGAACAACTGTGACAAGCTCATGAAGGACTGCTGATAGTTGATGACTCATGACATCAAACAACTGAAAAACATTCTGATAGAAACATTTTAGTGCAAAATATTTCATCTTGGCATAAATAACATTATGGAATTCACCAAACAGATACTAATAGGTTTTCTGACATCAGTAACTTCATCATGTAGCCACACCCATGTACACGTTAACAAATAAATATAATAATGCATCAATTGTTTACAAAAATACTCATCTAGGTTGTTGTGCTGTTTTGATTCAATCAGTCTTCATTCATTGACAATCAACCCATTCAAAGCAGTAATTAAAAATTGTGAAACAAGCACAACAGTCTCACACTCTAAGCCATGCAATGATATCTCACATAAGTTCACATATAGAAACATATCATTTTTTGTTCATAATTTGGGGGAAACTTTATCCCATGTGGATGCTTGTGCCAAATTCTACTTATTGAATAAATAATTATGCAACATGAAAATATCCCATGAAATAATCGTTTATGTCATTATTTTCATTTTTCTTCAAAGAGACATGTTAACTTTTCATTTCACTAAGCCATTAAACTGAGCTAAGTGATTTTACATTAAGCATTGAGAGAAAATTGATATACAGTCAAACTTGTTTAAACCAACACACGCTTAATCCAGATTATTCCTTAATCAGGACAAAACCTGACTATTTGTTTTCTATCTCTTCTTTTGTTATTTTTAAACTGATTATTTTTTGAAGTCTGACAAAATTGTGCTTCACAAAAAATTTGGTTTAAGTAAGTTTGACTGTATATTTATACGCATGCATTTATGAAATATCAAGAGTTTTGATCTTAAAGAAGAATATAAGGCTGGGGTAATAATATAATATTTGAAGTGCTAACCTGAAAGAATAATGCAACTACCCTTATATAATAAGCTTGACCAAAATCATTTACCATGAAATGCATTTGTACAGAAAACACAAGTTAGGCATGTCTGAATACAGCACTTGGAGCGAGGCCGCTATGACTGCTGAACATTTTTTTAAGAACTGCCTCGGCACAATGAACAGTACCCCTTAATAAAGTTAAGCTGCATGGAAACTGGGGCACCCTCAGAAAAACTGTTGCCTTTGCAAGTTCTTTAAAGAAAAGTGAGCATTTGAGTCTGGGACAGGGAAAGAAATCCTTAAGATTTCAAATGCTTTTAGCAGACTGAGTTTCTCCAAAAAATTAGAGATCTTCCTAAAACATTAAATAGAATAAAATTCTTGAAGAGGATAAGAAAAGTAACAAAAGTTATACCAACGTTCACCATGAATATTACAGGAATGTTTAGAGGGGAGGCAATGCTTTATCAATCACAGAGGCAGTAAAAAATACATAAAAGTAATGAAAAACTACTAAAAAAAATGAAAGGAATCAAAACAATGTACCACTATTGCTTTCCTTGCCGACTTAACTTTGCTTGGGACAAAAGAGCTGGAACTGGGAATTGAACTCAAGTCACCCACATGAAAGCCAGACGCTCTACGGACTCCACTAACAAAATCTAAACAAATCTTGGACATTTTCACAAATGCATGCATATGACTTCATAACCTTGTAACCTTATCAATATATAATTTAAAAGCTTCTTAAAACAACTTCAAATATTTCAATCCAATGCGCACACACGCATATATTTATACAAATATAAATACTATAATGTTATTTGTTAATAACGAAACGTTAAGGATTGGCAATACTACATTGGGAAACATCACAAAAAACATAAAAATAGTGAGTTTCATTACTGAATTACACAAAAGACTCGTAAAACATTGATTGACATGTAGACTTGTATGTAGTGGTGGTATCTATCCATACATTTTCTTGTCTTGCTCAATCTCTTTCTGTCGTCTCAATATTGCTTCATTCTTTTCCTTCATTTTGAGCATCTTCAGATCAATCTCATCCATAGATTCTGCTTGAGAAATAATATGACAAAGAATATTTCAAACAACTGAACACATAGCTTGCGTATCAAACATTTTTGTATGGGAATTAAAAACAAATCAAACATATACAATAACATCATACAAAAAGAACAGTATTTTGAAATAAAGTGAAATTGTTTGTTTTTTTATAAAAATCTGTCTGTAAAAATACTCTTAAAGCTTAAAATTACATTTTTAAATACAAATTTTGCTCATCAAGACAGAAATTAGAAATTTAGACAACATTCAATAATTCTACCTAAGGTACTAATCAAACTCTAAACAAGTTTCTATTCATGTCATACATTCATTTCTCATGTAAAACAATGCAAATTAATCAACATGGGCTCTGAAAGACAAAGTATTTTTTCATTCTAAAAATGTGAAATAAATAATTCTGAAATTAAGACATTTTAAGACAGGTGTAAATAGATTATGTACAAAAGACTGCTTCTATTCTGCTACTGGTTTAATCGTGGTTTAATTCTTGAAACCAGACCTGAGTACTACTACTAAAATGTAAACCTAGTTTTGATTCAAATGACCTCAAGTGACGAGAATAGACCTGTGGATCACCTGTCACAGCTATTTAAAAAATAGAACAAATAGTCAAAGTAGAATTACAGGTATTTTTTGGCTGCATGACTGGATAAATAACCACTCGTTAGGTGAACGCTCATGAAGAGTAGAAAGTTTGTGTTGATACACTCCTAACTAGTAAAATTTGTGAAAATACATTTATAACCAGTTAAGATGTCATCAATGTCTTCCTAGTGTAGCAATGGACACTGTATAATATTTTGAATCAATCAATCATTATATACAGGTGACTGCCTGTCTTTCAAAATTTTGTTCCAGGGGGAAAACTTTCTTGGGGCACTAGCAACAACACATATTTTTTAGTAACAATAACATTAGAGAGTTGATAACATTTCTATAGGTTGATTTTCAGGGGGATGCAGGTTCATATTTCCAGGGGGGGGGGGGGATAAATCAGTGGCAGTCACCTTGTATATAAAATCAAAATGAATGATGAAAGAAACTTTTCTAGCTGCTTTCCACCAGTTTACACATTAATTTTTTTTAGCAAGACAAGGAACACACATTTCATAACAACTTCATGATTTGAATTACACCAAAACTGTAACAAAAATACATGTTTATCCTTCTTATTTTGTCACTAAGGTTGCATTAATATCATGACTTCTCAGTACTTCCCACCATCTTTAATAGCAACAGAAATAAAAGTTTAGAATTTTTAGAATTTTCAAACCTTTCATTTTGGGTCATGCAGGGCTAATCATGCAAACACATTATGTTAACAAGAATATCAATAGCCTGAAATTAAATCTATAAAGCTAATACCTAAACAGTCCTAAGATACTGTAGATTAAACGCTCAAATAATTTTCAAATAGGTTTAAGATTAAGAGTAAAACTGTTCTCTATGTGATACTCAATCAATTAAACATGTATTAAATCACAACTTTTTATTATAAAAGTTGTCATAGACATACAATAATTGGCATATAACACACATATGTTATGTAGAATTTGTCATAAAAGAAAATTCAAATATAATTATAATACAAGATCATACAATGAAAAGGGTAAATTAATAAGTCGTATATATCACAGTTTGAATATGTAAAGCTGCCTGAAGGACTGGATTGCACCAAATGTTTAAATCAAAGTCAACACTTATATAATATATTCTAAATAATTATCAAAACATAACAAAGAAATGAACCCTCTCAAATGAGTAAACAACATGCTCTTGTTGGTTTTTAGGACACCATCAGGATATAAAATCCATTGAATTAATGTAGCTAAAAATCTAGCCCCTCGAAAAGGTGATGTATAGAACTTTTAGTGGGCAGGATCAGAGCAATAAAAAATAAAAACTGCACTTTCAGTCATTTCTCCTGTAAGCATCTGTCTCTCAAGCTAGCATGTAAACCAAGACTGAAAACCTTTTCTGAGCAACATCGCTTAAAAACAAAGAATACTAACCTTTAATAAATTCTAAGCATTTGTACTGCTTACGCAAGTTGATAACATATTAAGTTTGAAAATGATGAAATGATGCCATACTAGCTTGTGGGTCATTGAATTGTATCTTTTAGCTCTACATCCTTTTCCTTTAATGGTATTCAAAGACAAAATTCAGTGTAATGAGACCAAGGTAAGAGAATTTTTAGGGATGGCTTAATTTGACTTTACAGGTATTTCAGGATTATAACTCAAAACGACAAATCATGAATGAAATGAATGAACACATGTAATTGCACCTTCCAGGACTCAAACTTAGTTACCCCATGTGGTAAGGAAGCATGTTACCTATTGAGCTACATAGTCCTATATAAAAGAAGACTAGTTTGAAAACTAATGCAATTGCTGAACTCAAAGTTAACGAAAAGGTATATTCCTAGCAAAATATATTAACTCCAACTTTTATGAGCACACAGGAATTAGTCTTTTTCAATTCAAATGTGAAATTGGTCTAATTGTCAGCAGCAAAACATGGACTTAAAGAGTGAATCAAACAACCTTTATCAGTGACTGCTTAAGAAAAATCTTTAGGGTGCAATGGACAGAGAGAGTTGGAAATATAGGTAAAGAATGCAATAAGAAGATGAAGTACAGAATAAGGTTGACTAAGATGACACTGGAAGGACAAAAACTAAAAGAGGCACATAGCAGCACAACAAAGAGGGGACTTCAATTTATCTGGAGTGAAAAAGGGGTAGGCAACAGTTCATAGAAATGGACATGAAATGAATGGATGCTCATTTACTTAACTTCTTGTTCTTGTATATAAGCATGCCTGTTGAAATTAGCAGACTGGCAAAAAAATCATGACCTATAACAGACAGCTGGATAAAATACCTCTGTACACCTAGTGAATAAAATACCTCTGCACCCTGGATCCTAATAGGTAAAAAGGTCATAGAGATTCTTAATCCTCAAGATGTGCGCCAATTTTAAACTTGTAATGTTGAATATAATATAGCTTCAAACATAAGAATACTTGTTAACAAGGATGAGGTGCTCATAGTGATGATTTAAAAGAGTCAATTTTAAGAAAATTTCAGATCCTATGTTAACAAAAACTGTTTCACTGTCATTACTTTCTGAAGACTTTTTTTCAATCTTGAACCATTTTAGGCTTAGCAATTATCTTAAAGATGAAAGAATTAAAGTAACTTGAAAAATATTAATGACATGAAAATCTAACAAAAATTTATACCAAAGGAAAAACAAACAAAAATGATAAGCGAGTGTTAAAAGATAATACAGTCATGACCAAAAGAAACATTACACTTAATTGTAATATGATGTTTTCTTAATTGATTGATATTTTTTCATTAATTATTTTGCACTGTAAACTGCATTAAAAATTCTACAAATTTTGATATATTAAATGATAAGTAGCGCAAAGGAATCATTTTATAATATCATTTTTAAAAGACACCTTTGAAAACATGATGTTGCAAAAAACAAAACACAATGACAATGACCAGTATGAATCAAAACACATGTTCACACTACTGACCGTTGTACTATAAGGTTAACTTTTTGTTATTTGTTTTTGTACTGCAATCATAAAAACAAACTTCCCCTTTGCTATTTCCCTGCTCTATATAACAAACAACAAGGGCTAACTAAAACTACTCCCATAGTTTAAAAAATTCAAAAAGAAAATCAGAAACTAGTATGAAAACTATTAGAGGAATGACAGTAGATATAAGTAGAATGATTTGAACGTTTACCTTTGAGGTTTTGAAATAAATCTATAGCAGGAGCTTCGTTTCATAACCTGGAAGGTAAACGCAGGAGCTTTCGACCATTATCGGACAATCTTCTTAAGCTGAATGATCTTAACTGCTAGTCATGAAAACAAATGACGTTTGGTCACATGACAAAGCACAGGGTAGCAGCTATTGATATATGGGGGGGACAGGGATAGTAATTATGTTGTCTTAACCTGGTTATTTAGTGTTGCTACTTGTATAACTAGTTAAATATTATTTAGATTATAATGCCAATACATTACTTAATAACCATTGTTCACCACTTGTATGTTATGTTTTTTTGTTCTTGTTGGTATTGATATTTCATGATTGTGAATGTATAGTTTGCAAAGAAATGTCACATTGATTACTTTTGATGTACTAAGTATATTGACTGTATTGACTGAATAAATATATCTATCTATTTATCACATGCAATTGAGTGAGATAACATCACAGATTTAGCTACTCTTTTAATAAGCTATTTGTGAGTTAAAACCAAATGCAAACATTGTCAGTTAATGTCAAACAAAGTGATGGGTTCTAAGGATTCTAAGGGTTTGAAGACCAACCGCCAGTCAGTCATTGTGTGCCTGGTCTATCCTCAATTTTTCTCTGTTTTGGTAAAGATCTATAACTAAAAGTTAACGTTTACTTTTATCATCATCATCATCATCATATCCATGTTTATTTGTACGGGCCGGGATTAATCCTCTACAGAGGGTAGGGCAAAAGGGTTTAGCATATTTCAAATCATTTCTGTAAAGTGTCTGATCAACTGAAATACTCAATCCAAGTAAGTCATTTCAAAATTCAAATACAGTTAAACTCAAAAAAATATTCTAGCGGTATACAATCTGTCCTCGGGCCTAGTGAGTAGTGCTAATAACTAATTCCTATCAACATAAAACATGTAAATGACATGCATTTAATTTTAACATTGAGTTGTACTTAAGAAATCAGTTAAGGAAAAAAGAACTACTAAGAGTAAAAAGAATGGCATAATTTTCTTGACAGTCCCTTATTACCATGTCATTTTGTTAAACTTCTCTACACATTTATGTATGGAAATTTGGAGATGACAGTTTTGCAATGCCAAAGCAGATGTTTTCAATTTAAAATGTAAACCTCAGGACTACCATTACCACCTATATTATAAAAAGACAAGACTAGATCATGTAGGTAGTAATAACAAAAATGAAAGCCCTTCTTCCCCCTATAAATATAGAAAGCTAACTTAAAAGCTTCATCACTGGACCAAAATATCATTGATATGCTCACCATCATCAGAGAGATTTTTCTTCTTTTTTCTCTTCTTTTTCTCCTTTAGATCTTTCAAGGGCACTTTTTTCCCAAGCCGTTCTAGCACTGAAGGTCTTGATGCCTGAACTGGTGGCAGAATGTCTGCTGGTGCCTCTGCCTCATCATCACTGCTCTCAGCTGTTAAATCTTCTTCGTCCTTTTGCAGTTTCTTCTTTTTCTTATCTTTCTTCTTCTTCTTTTTCTTCGCCTTCTTGACTAAAGACATTAAAACCTCTTCCTCGTCTTTACTTTTCAATTTTCGTTTTGTTGGTACAGAAATTTCTAAATTCCTTAATTTTTCCTTTGATTTCCTTTTCACCTTCTCTAGAGGTTTTACTTGTATTTGAATGCGAAGTTTTTCAGGTGGTATATCAACCTTAAATGGTTTAGTGGCTACAACACTGCTTGTTAAACGAGATGGTTTACTATCATCTTCACTCTCCTCTTCAGAAACAAATTCCTCTTGAACTTTTGGAATATGTCTTGAGAATATGCCACCAATCCTTGAGCGGTTAGAATCTCTCAATTCTTTTCTTTGATGGTAACTGTCATTTTGTCGTCTTGGAAAAGAATCTTTCACAGGAACCCTGTCAAAACTGAGGGAAAGTGCTTTTCCTCGATTTTTATGTTCTGAAGTCCTTAAATTTCTTTTGTTTTTATTCTCTTCTTCGCGCCAAGCTCTACCCGTATCTGAGTCTTCACTGTCATCTTCAAGCTCTGGAAGTTCTACCTTTTCTTCTGTATCACTTTCTGCCTTGATCTCTTTATCCCCCTTATGGGTCTTTTTAGCTTTGTTGCCAACACTATTTGATTGTTGAGAAGCAGTATCTGACTTCCCTTCAGTTCTTGTTTTTTTCTGTTTCTTGACACGTTCTTTAATACCTTTTAATGAAACTTTCTTTGAAGAATCAATTTGAACATTAGAAAACTTCTTTTGTCTAGCTTCAAGCTTTGCTCTTTCTTCTGGTGGAAGCTTTTCCAATTCTGCTTGTGTCATAATGGGCTCTTCTGTGTGCGGAACTGTTTTTTTACCTCCATCTTTTTTGCTATCAATAGTACCTGATGTAGATTCTTTTTCTTGCTTACTGGTAGGTGATCCTGAATGCCCTCTTTTATTTCTTCCATGACTATAGCCTTTTCTGTTACTTATCTCTCTATCTCTGTCTGACAATCTATCTCTCTCCCGTCTAGATTGCTGAGCTCTTTTTTCATCAAGTGGTTGAGTAATGGGGGATCTTCTTCTCCTATATGGAGATCTACTCCTCCTGTAGGTAGTTCTTTGATTAGGTGACCTGCTTCTTCGATGAGGAGATCTACGTTGATTATATGAAGCACCACTTTTATCATGTGGAGATCTATTGTTGCGAGGTAAACTGCTTTTAGGATATGGAGATAATGATCTCCTCCTGGGTGAGGATCCTCTACGAGCTGGAGATTTGTCTCTTTGTTGTTGGGAATGAGATCTGTGAGGAGATAATGACCTTCGAAGAGGGGCTAATGTTGAATGATTGGATGGCGGATGATAGTCCCGAGGAGATCTTGACCGCCGGCGAGGTAACGATGACGGTTGTCTAGAAGATGAATGATAGCTTTTAGGAGACCTCGATCTCTGATAGAATACTGGCGACTTGCGTCTTGAGGGTGAGTAATTATTTCTGGGTGATCTTGGCCTCAGAGGAGGCAATGATGACTGGGGTTTTGAAGGCAAGCGATGATCACTCAACGGAGACTTTGACTTTCGAGGAGACATTGATGGAGACCTACTGTCGGTGAGCAAATGGTCAATAGATCCGTCGTCAATTTGTGTATCACGCTTTGGTGATGATGAATGTTTATGAGGAGACTGTACACATTGAGGAGGAGTCTTTGGTGATATTGATCCCTGGAGAATTCTCTGGGATCCTTGAGATAAAAGTTTTTGTGGAGATGATGCAAAGTCCTGAGGAATTTCTTTGCCTTGGTGAGAAAGTGACACTGTAGATGAAGAAGTTTGCCTAGACTCAGAGGATGATTTTGCAACAACTGCTACCTGACTAGCATTAGGGGATACACTTAGGTCATTTGTATCAGCTAAAGTTGATTTACTTTCCTCCGTGGGCTTGTTGACATCATCTCCATCTTCTTCTTCCTCACTTGAGCTTGAGGAGGAAGATGAAGAGCATGATGAAGAATGCCTCCCAGCGTCTTTAATGATAGAATTTTCAACACATTTTGAATTCACAGGAATAACTTTTTCCTTGACTTTATCAGAAGCAAGGTTGGTGTCTTTACTTACAGGAACATCTTCCTGTACAACTGCCAATACATTTATGTTTTCAGCATTGTCACATAACCCTACATCTTCTAATAGAACGGGCTCATCTGCTGCCAGGGCGTCTAGATCAATACTATCAGCCTCACTGGCAGGAGGGGATGCGGGTGAAGTTTCAAACTCATCCCTGTCAGGATTTAAATTCTTTTTGCACACTTCATCTTCATTGTCTGGAAAATCTAGCTTAGGAACTTCCGCTTCAATTGTTTTTTCAAATTTAGTAACTGGTTCTTGATCTGCCTTGGTTGTTGGAGAGAAGAGATCATCATCATCTTCAAGGACTTTGTCAATCTCCTTAGTGATGTCATCAACTTCACTGTGACTGTCTGAGTCATCATCTTCTTCTGAGTCAGAGTCTTTATATCGACTGAACTTATCTGAAATGGTACAGAAATTAAAAGTTAAATTGTGGAAACACAGAAACATAGTAGAGTCTACGCTAGCTAGGCTTAATGACATAATATATAATAATTAAAAAAACAACTTAAGAACCATTTAAAAAAAACAAATTGGTGGAAGTTTAGAAAAGTTATTTTTAAGTTATTTTATTCCTTAGATGAATACACCCAAGCCACCAAAATGTGTACAGGGATCTTTAAAATGCAATCTAAGCCCAATTTTTGTTTAATAGGAAAACCTCTAAAATGTAAGAAAATATAAAGAATGAATGTTTATTGTTGTTGATTGATGCACATGCACTTCAACTTTACAGACAGGTTGACCAGGTTCTTTCTTTTTATATAACACCAATGACACTGTGAAGAAGGGCATGAGCTTTTTTCTTACTTTAGAATTGTGTGCATAACTAGGACAAATTATTGAAAGGTGAGCATGGCATATGTCTGGCAATTAGAGACTGAAAGAGAAAACCTTTTTGTTAGTGAATGAAAGAGAAAACCTTTTTGTTAGCAACTACTTACTTGCCAATGTTTCTGGTGCTTCACTGTGTCCACTTTTAGATTCCATAAAGGACTATGTTATTTGAACTAATAAAGTTTAGGTGTTTTTTCTAATCATGTCTGTGAGGCTCCTTTTTCTTCAATTTCTATTCACAAAGGAATTTTTGATAAGCAGAATTTACATCTGATAGAACTAGTTTGTGCTTACCCACTAAGAATCAGGGGTTTCATAATCATATCTTTGCATATGTGACGCCTCCAGTCGAAAGGTGCCACTTGTTGCACTTTAAAGTTTCAAGATATTGACTAGTAAAGGTAATAAGGGGATTTCCCAATCCTATCAAAATCTTTTTTTGCTTGATTACTTTTTCTTAGCTATTTTACTTAAGAATTTAATAAGTATTAAATTGAAGATTTTTGAATTATGTTTTTAAATTCTATTTTTGTGAGACAGTAGTTTGTTTGCTGTTGTTTTCAAAAGTTTGAAGGCCATTTTCTCAAAACCTTGTTTTCTCATATCAGGTCTAGAAAATCTATGTAAGTTGTAAGATTGCTAAGATGAGGCGCCTAACAGGCACACCTTTGTCTACTTCTCAGGAAGCTGAGAATGTACAGACTTGTCTCCATTGTGCCTGTCTGGGCTGGTCTGGGTAATAAAAATTGTAAAGCGATTTGAGCTTTATCCAAAGGGAAAGTGCTACGTAAATGCCCTTATTATTATAGAATGTTTTAACTACTCCATTTTCATCAAAATGATTTCCTTTTTTCTTGGTGTTCATCAAATAGTGTCTTGATGTGAATAATTAAAAATAGATTTTGAAGGCTGTGACATGTAGAACCTTTTGAATTTCACATTTGCACTAAGCACTGTCAGGTCATCACCTGCTTATCACCTTTTTTAACATTTCTTAAAAGCAACTTTTCAGGCTAAGCATTTTTACATCTACATCATGATAAATCCAGCTTGATATTCACTAGATCCTCTCTAAGCAACCTGTTGTAAGTGGTTTCATCTGTCATATACCTGTTTTGAGCCAATAGCCTTCCCCCTGTCATTGTAGTAGACTAAATTATCTAGAGTCAAATAGCAGCTTAGATGTGGGTTGAATAATGCATCAATGTGCTTAAACATAAATGTGTAAGAAGTCACTAAAACAAGCTCAGCAACTCAGCAATTGGTTAGCTCTTTACTAAGTTGACTTTATCTTGAGTTAGTAGTAAGAGTAGGAAACAAATTAACTAAAATCCTCTGAAATTTGACTGGCTGGCAGAGGGGCATCCTGAATGGATAAATACTACGATATAATGGTCATCAGGATTGCTTTTTCAATGTTTGTTATTCAAAAAGTTAAAACGCAGTTCTGAGCTAAGTCATAACATACCTCTCGGTTTTGAAGGGACTTCTGGTTCAATTAGTTGTTTTGGTTCCTCTTTCTTGATCACAGAGGCATGATATTTGTCTTGAGGGCGGATCATTTTTGGTAAAGAACCAGCTCCAGAAGTTGCTTTAACAAAGCTCTGATTGTCAACAGCGGCCTGAGGCAGTCTTGAACTACCGTCAGCTGGCTTGTTTGGTTGAAGGATCACTATCAAATTTCCAGTGGGTGTTTCGGTTTGCCCCTCTATAAAAGGAGGACGGACATTGACAGAACCACTGGCCACTTGGTTCATAATATTTGGGGCTCCTCTGCCATTGTTGTTGAACCCTCGACCTCCATCTCCAAAGCCTTGTTTTGAATAACGACCTCTGTAACGGAGTGGCCGACCTCTGTCACCAAAACTTTTGAGGTGAGTTCTTGGGGGAAAGTTGTATCTTTCTGGGAAACTACCACGGAATCGAGCTCTTTGCATCTGTGGAGGAAAAAGAGCCTGGATGATTGGAAGCAAAATGTGCAAAAACATGACAGGCGTCACAGGATATATTTTCTACTTTATAACAAACTTTGCCAGATCTGTGGAATAAGAACATAAATTTGGATACAGAACTACTGAACAGAAAAACAGCAAAGTAATACTACCTTTGGTTTCTGAATATAACATTGCAAAGTCAGCTGATTGGAAACAATGTTTTCTGCACACACAAAACTCCAGTAAAATATTGAAAAATAAACATGTGGTCAATGTTACAAATGATGAGATAAACTTTATACACCCAACTGAATGAGTTGTGACCAAAAGTATAACGAAGAGGCATACATGTTCCAATTGTATACATTTAGACCTAGAACAATTTTAACACTTTCTTGTGAAATAATATCAAACTTTATTCAAGCTGATGGCTAACCAACAAAAAAAACAAAAGACACCAAGTAACCATTTATGCTGTTAAAAGGTTTAAGAAGTATTCATCACTCACTCACTCTTTATACCATTACTAGGGGGGTATGTTATTTTGCAAATGTTGGAGTACAACGACGGGAACGGGCCAAAAAGTTGCCATTGGGTAG
>JAUUEB010288688.1:0-21584 GCA_032362205.1 Clione limacina
CCATTATTTGCCTTTTGTTCTCAATAAACTGCAATTTAAACATAAACTCTAATGGTATTGATCTATTTCAAATGTGAAGTATCATGGCAGGAAAAGGCCTAATTTGTAGCCAGAGCAAGTGTAAAACTCAAATTTTTGCCGGGGGCTTTGCCCCCTGGTCCCCCATCATGACGCTGTCCCTGGACCCTTGACCTCTGACATTATGGCTCAGCTCGCCAAATTGAGTCTGGAAAAGGTCAGGAGTTTTCTTTTTGGCTAATTGGAGAGAATGACAAGAATTCTTTTTAATTTTATTTGATTTATTTTTAGAGATATAATGTAGAAGTATTGTACAGTGTACTGTACAATACAGTACCAATATGGCTTGATTTAGGTGAGTAAAAAAGCTTTTTAATTTGTTAGTTGTTTTTAAGAAAATATGGGCGCGCGCGCGCTCAATACACCTTGGCACATGAAAATACACCAATCTGGTCTTGAGAATACACCTTGCCACTCTGGGAGGTTGGCAGGTCTGGCTCTTTAAGTCACTAAAGTTTAAAGTCACTAAATCCTTTCTGGGGAGTTTTTTTTTCACTTTGGAGTTGCTTGCTTGGGCCCTGGATGGCCTTGTTTCGTTGTTTGTCCCATTCTTTTCATCTTTCAAGTTGTTGTTGAGATGATTGTTTGGGGTCCAGGCTGTCAGAGGTTATAAAGCTGCTGCAGGATATCAGTCTACCCTTGTTTGGCCATGTACAAAGAGAGGGTGCCTGGTATCACTTTCCTGTTTGTGCTTTTGTGTCCTTGTATGATTTGAATTGCATTGCGGCATGAGCATTCACTCAAAGATTTGAGTCCATTTTTGTGAAGGTTGCTTTCTGTCTTACCCACCTTGGTTTTTGCACGGTCACCCCCCCCCCCCCCAATCCTTTTTGACTTTTTTTTTCACTTAGGAGCTACACGCTTTGGCCATGGATGGCATTGTTGGTTTGGGTGTTTGGCCCATTCTTTCCATATTTCAAGTTGGTGTTGAGATATCTCGGTGGTTGTTTCCTCTCTTGTTGGCCTTGTCAATTCACTCTCTCTCTAGAGGGTGAGGGTCTTATTACTCACATGCATGCTTGTCCCAAGCGCAAGAGGCAGTAACTGCATGGTTAAGAAATATTGTTGTTCTAACAAACCTTTGAATTTACCAAGTTAATAAAAAATTGGGTTTAACAACAGTTTAATGTAGCCTAATCATGACAATTAAGTCTATATCAAATAAACTTCAGTGTCCTATAAGGGCATGAAATAATGATTAATGTTTAGTTCTTTTTAGATGTTTTATCTTTGAAACAGTACATAGGTCTATCTTGAACTCCTTTGTAAGTTGAGCAAAGTAAGTCTTGCCTTTTTTCTCTTGGACAACAATTGCATAAATAATTGTTGTTGAAGATGAGTTTGGACTAACACGAGGCATGTTGATTATTTGATTTGGTGTGTATCAATCAAATGATAGTGAATGCAAATCTCAATCGGGGCTTTATTGCAATTGATAACCCCCACATTAACAAATAACGCAAAGTCGCAACTTAGCTGTGCTCAGCGCATGGTTTGTATGACAAGAGGGAAGGGATGAGACAATTGATGACAGGCTGGTAGGTAGATAGCTCACAAAGGTGACAAAATGAAGAGATTGTGAAGTGGATGTGGTTGGTCAAGCATGCGCATGTCTGTCAGTCCATGAGAGATAGACTACATAGGTGTGGTGTAGACCAACTGTCTACAGTACACCTGTGTGTCTGTTTAAGTCCATGCGAGGTGATAATAAGATGTCTAGACAAGTGTTTCAATCACTGGCAGACAAGAGTAGGCACATTATCTGATATTTAACCACGAAATATTCTGATGAAAAAGGGAGTCCTTATGGTGAAAACTAATTTGGTAAGGTAAACAAAAACATTGTGATATTTCCCAGACCGTGACTTAAGCAGGCATGATTATAACAATAGACTACTGTACTTCTGATAACCCAATGTTTAGAAATTTGTATTGATGCATAGAATGAAGTTTTCTGTCTTGATCGTTTACTGTTATTATAAAATAACAAATGTTCATCTTTTAATTTTTTTGACAGATATCAAAATTGCAAAATCTTAATGATTAAAAATAGTAATGATGATAATCAATCTTTATTCATCCCAACAGGTTGGAAATTTACAGAATTTTTAAGAACTTGCTTTGACTTCTTGAAAAGCTATAAGTTATAGCTTAGTGTATTTTTCTTTAACATTAGCAAGTTAGAATTAAGTACTTTCTAAGCCTTCTCAAATTTGTTATTTATGCCCTTTTTTTCAAAGGTTTCATAAAGTAACTCCAAGCGATAAGAACAGGGTGAAAAATACTGACAAAAAGTAATAATTTATTTCACTCACTAATCCTCATAGACCATTCTTTTACTAAATGTGAACATTTATTTGCCTTATGCTCGTAACATGCTTATACTCCCTGGTTCTCACTAAAATTTATTTTTCAAGACATTCAAACTTTGTGTTCTTTGTCGACAAATGCTGTCTTAAGTTTTATTCTTTATTAAGACATTTGTCAAGTTTCTTTCATATTATGATAATTTTGCTCCACATTATGAACTATCACTTTAATCTTTATGTGAACACTTTTTCCTAAGCCTTGTATTAACAATCGCCTCTGACTTGCCAAAATTCTATAGAGAACTTAGAGCCAAGCTTTTACTTGAGAAGTAGGCTCGTTTTTGTTGTTAAAAAGGACCTGTGCAGCTTAGTTCATGATGTGCTTATATCAATGTCTCGCAATACTAACTGCTTTGAGCCATATCTTTCTTAGAATTGAGTGTATTTTTCATAATTTCACCTTCTTGTTGGACTACATTCAAAGAAATCTGTATTAAAGTGAGGAAATCAAATATATGGCTATAATTTTTGCTGTAAATTACATCATAGCTCATTAAAGAATAATTGTGTTATGCAAAGCCTTAAAGTATTCATAGAAACTATTTTTTTTAAACAGTCATTAATAAACTAAATGAGTCTTCAACCAACTTTTAAAAAAATAATTTTGTAAGCAGATTTTCAGGCAAATGGCCTTCTTCTAGACCTTGATTTTCATTGATAAAGGCATGGAAAAAAAGTCAAGCCATATCTGGTCATAAAGCTCTGTAATGCTATAACAAATTACATCAATGAAAAACTTTGAGATCTGAGAATATTATGTTCAAAACAAAATTAAACCAAATGTTTGCTTTTTTTACAGAATGCCAAAGACTCAGAAAGGTGCTAAAAATTTAGACCAGTCTACCCTGGAAGTTGTTTACTTCGGACCAAAGAATACAACTACGGTAAGGATACAGAAATTGTCAACAACAGCATATTATTGAAATGACACATGTAACTTTAATGAGTTTAATGTTTCTGAAAAATAATGTATAACCACTGAATTGGATAACATGATTTTTGTTGAATTTCCTGGTCATTTCTATGTTTTGTAGAATTCAAAGAGATTAGTGATGAAGTAACATATACATAATGAATTTCTTAAGTCAGTCCATAGCCTTTATGTATTTTTATGTGTATCAAGCTCTTTGTACATAATAGAAATATATTTTAATATTTTCATTAATATTTTCTCAGCCGCCGTCTAGCAATACCAGCACCAGCAGTGTACGCATGCAGCAAGCCCACCTTATGCACAAAACTATATGCAACCTTCTCCTGTCTGCCCATGAGAGTTTGCAAGAAAATTTAGAGCTTTTCACAGGAATGATTCCAGGAAATTCTTTCAAATTAGGTAAGTGTATGTGGGAGAGTTTGAATTGTTAAGTGACAAGTGATTTATTATCTCATACAACTCAAGTTAGTACTGTGACGAAGTTACATAAAAGACACTAGTTTATCTATCTCAAGTCTCTCAACAGTTGTTTGTGATAAGGAATCCTCTTTACGGAGTGAACAACTCCTGCTCTCACTGTTAGAATTTCACGTATACTCTGGTCTTGTCTGTGTTTCTCTCTCTAACACATGTCATGCAGACCTATCACAAACTAGCAGAGATGTATCCAATGTGGCAATAAAAATACCTGACTGACACAAAGACTGATGATTTTGTGATGCTCCAGTTGTACCTGTGTTATTGTTGACAGACAAATTAGAGCTGGAGAATTGCTTTAGTTTCTATGCAAATGGGCCAGTAATCTGGTATGATAAATATTATTAATATTTTTGGTTAATAGCTGTGTATGTTATTGTTCTTAGTTTGTATTTGTTTTTTATAAATAACATGTATTTAATAATTTTCCCTACAGAGCGCAAAGACTGTCACAACCGTCTAGGGGAAGCAGTGTTGAAAGTGCAGGTATGAAAAAAGTTTAGAGTGAGAATGTATTGGTTATTATAGTTATTAGATATTACCCAACTTTATTAGATTTATAAAATCACATTTTTCTTGATGTTTTTTATGATTATTTGATGCAAAATTACATGCTTTAATAGAAATGCACAAGTTGAAAAACACTTTTTAAAATCTAATTCATTGAAAAACTACCAGCTTATGAACGAATGTCATTTAATCCTTTTGCATTCATCTTCCTGAGTGGGTTATAGAGTCATAGAGGTAAATTGATTTGGTATTATCTCCTAACAGTTACACAAATGACAAAATTTGTTGCTGGTAGGATTGTAAAAGACAATATATTCAAAATAATTAATTGATGTTTATTTCTGTACAGGGTGTTTTGGAGGAAGAAGATTTGATTCAAACAGCCATCACTGACATAACCCAACTATGTGCGGAGAATGTGATCCTGTGGGCTCAGTTTTTGGAGATTGTGCTGCGTCAGCCTCGCATTCATTTGTCTCTGGCCAGAGATCACCACAACATGAGGGTCAGTCACTTTTAACACATACATGTTAAGGATATTGTCTCAGAATACTCTGTCATTGTCATCAGCGTCAGATAATATTATTTCCCTTCTGTGAGCAGAGCTTATGAGACCCAAAGCTTTCTGGAAGTTTCTAGTCGCGAAGGCTAGGAGGTCCTCAAAATGTCTGCATTTTGTCATTGCTATTTCTTAATCGATTGTCTTATGTACATCCATCAGAATCACATCAGGAATTTTGTCACAACTACTTCTAGGATTTTCATCAATTGCTGCTGCAACAAATGTTTCTAAATCCACGACCTGAAACTTTAAATTTGAAAGCTGTTTTTAGAAATGTTGTCTAAGTGATGCTGTTGTACTGTTTGTGTATGTGTTTAGGACTGTTCTTGTTTTTTAATGATTTCTTTATTATTATTTTTTGCGTCACCCAATGTTTCAAATTTCATCTTATGTTTCTATTGAATTATCATCTGAATCATCTTCAGGAGAGTCTATTTTGGAAGGTTCAGTATTTGATTGATCATTGTCAATTGTTTTGATATTTGGTTTTAAAAAAGCCCCTTCAAAGATGTTTGTTGTTTTCCCATCAGATCCTTACTATTTTGTCCAGGATGTCTCCTTTTTAAATGTATTTTCTTATTTTTCTCCAGACATTAACACACTCAACATTTGATTCTTTCTCTAAGGCTAAACGCCACTTCTTTTTTTACTGGTTGCCATATTTGTTGCCAAGCAGACAAGAAACAAACACAACAACCTGTATGAGACAGACTGCTCTGATTGGCCAGTCACTTTACTCATGTTCTACATGTTTCATTTCCAACAAAACAAACTAAATTATATCAGCATTGGCGTCCGTTGCCATGGATGCCGTTATAGAGGTGTGTAAACAACAAAGAGTTTGACAGGGTTTCATCCATTTGAATATAAAGAATTGTTTAAAACGAGAAATCATATATTTTTATTTTTGTTTTCAAAATTGCAGTAAGATTGGCGATTTTCAAATCTTTCTTCGAGGGCCGATCGTGCGCTGAAACGTTTTATCGGACGCTGATTGTCATTGTGAGGCACGATGCTTAAGGGAACTCTTTCTTCTTTGATTTGTTCTTCAGTTATTCTGAATTGTATTTAAGCAGGCTACTCTCTCATACATGACCAAGGTCAGTCAAGCATCGAACTATTACTCTTGAGCTAAGATTCATCACTATACCAGTTTTTAGATGGTACCTGTATGTCATCTTACCTCTTGCATGTTAGCTCTCTTGGTAAAAGCAAACCAGAATACCAATGTTTGAATTTACTCTTTAAATGGCAGACATAGTTAAGGGGTAGAATTACACAAGGAAAATGACTGCTTAAGTCTTGTCAGTTCTCAGTTAAGATTGTGTAATCATCAGCACTAAATGAAGCAGAGACGTACAGAAATACTTATTTGCAAATCCATTAACTTATCAATTTTTCACATTTGTATTATAGAAATAACATAAAGAGTTTAACATGTGTTCAAATTTATCTATTTATCGTTTCAGACACGTCGATTTGCAGAAGGCTTTTTCACTATGGAGCACAATAAGTCATCTTGCTTATCCTGTTATGACCCAGGGTGAGTACGCTGAGATGATTATATGTTTAGTCTCTACAAATACCGTAGCACCTCATCATATGCATGTACCTTAAAAGACAAATCCAGTTGCACAACAATCATTAAACAGATTCACAAGTTTCGTTCCTACAATATATTTTGTTTTGATTGTCTCCACTGGTTCTATATGAAGCCTTGAAAACCATGATATGAGTCAGAACTTGACTAAAAGCTTTTCCTAGTTGTCTAATTGACTTGAAAATCTCTTAATTTTGTGATGGCCTTATTGAGATTCAAATAGGTTTATAGGCTCCTTAGGACATTACATGATAGTCCAAGAAATTGTGCCAATGACCAGTGCATTGGTCAACATTTTTTCACTGATTTATTTATTTTTTCAAATATGAATGTTTTTGTGATTGAATTCTACATTATCAAAACATAAGTATGTATTTTTCCTTTGTGGTACGGTACAATATGATATTTTTAACTTAACACTATTTATTTTCTATCTATTAAGTTCAAATTTAGTAGCTAGACTACTTTCTGTTGATGATGATATTCTTATGATTATGGTCCTGTTGATTAACCTTTTTTCAGAATCCATGGGCACTCTTCTCTGGCCAATATGGTGAAAAACTCATCGTACTTTGGCAACCTTCCATCCTTGCCAGTAGAATGTACTGAGCTTGATGGAGATGAAGCTTCACTACCTATCATTTTTGAGGATATGTATCATGATGCAAGGGCCCCTCCTCCTCGTAAGTTTACAACAGTTTCATTTTTATAATGTTACCCTTCCAACTGATTTATTTCAACAAGTTACCTTTTTTGCCCTGTTTGAACTTGTGCTTATCCTCTCCTTTCAAGGAAAGCTTTAGAATAGGTTTGACAATTTTTATCAATTGTTGCTATTAACTTGAATAATGGTAAGAATCATGAAAAAGTGTTTTCACTCCCTTATCCTGTCATTCTTTATCAAAGACTAAGGTTCATATTTAGGGTTGTTAAAATGCATAAACATTTTTTCTTTTGTGTTAAACCAGACTCATGAATACAGCTAGAGCATTTTTGGTATTTTTTTAATTTCATATTGACTTTGGGCAGAGGGGATAAAGCATAAAATGGTGCATCTTTAAAAAAAGAAGTTTGATATATTTTGTATGCATAAAGTTTTACCTCTATTCTTGTGGCAAAAGTAAAATATTGATTAGAAAATATCTAAGATTCTTTAGCATGGCCGGCCGCTCTGTTCCTAATTAAAAATATAATTGGGCATGCTTGCACTGCTATGAAAGAAAAGTATGAACAAAGAAAAGCTTCTGGTTCAAGTGTTGTAATTAAATGCTTTGCAATACTGTACCATTGTAAACACTGCTTCTGGTCAAATGTAGAAATTGAGGTCATTTGGCGTATTAATATATTGTTCTTGATATTCCTTAGATTAATATGATACTGTATTTTACCTGTTGGGTTAAATCATGGTTATTCACTGTCTAATTCCACAACCACAGAAGCCTACCAAAAAGTGGCCCCCAGTCAGACGTCAGCTGACGCTAGCGTCACAGGCTCTCCTCGACAGCGGTCCTCCTCCAACTCCTCCTCTTCTGTGACAAGTGGGTCGCCTTCAGCGCGTAAGCGATCATCCAAGAAGAAATTCATTAAGAACATCCGTCCAGAGGGCTTCAGACGGCCTTCGTCTTACTACTGCAGTGAAGCAGAGGCAGTGGGCTCAAAAACTGACAACTTGGCAAAGCCTCAAGGGGGGGCCACTCTGATTGGCTATAGGAAAGTGCCAGTTCCAGAAACTGTCCCGCAACCTTGGGCAGTGCACTTGGGCACACTAGACCCAGACTGTCAAGATGCCTTTACAGGTTGGGAATGGGGCATGTTTCTTGTACTTAATGTAGATTATAGACCCTGTCCTCAATTCACTTAATACTCTCTCTACTTTATGCATGTTCTAATTACCTGCATGTTTAAGTATTTTGTGTGTGCTTTTTTAGGCCTCAGCTTTATGTTCAAAGTACTAATCTTTCATGTGTGCTTCATAGATGAAAATTAAACTGTGGTTTAATCTCTGCAGTAAAATTGTAGAATGTATATCAGCGATTTTAGATAGTTATCTAGGGTGCAATGGGCGAGTGCTTGAGGCCCTGGTTGTTCAAGAAGTCTGTGGTTTAATCTCTGCAGTAAAATTGTAGAATATATATCAGTGATTTTATATAGTTATCTAGGGTGCAATGGGCGAGTGCTTGAGGCCCTGGGTGTCCAAGAAGTCTGTGGTTTAATCTCTGCAGTAAAATTGTAGAATGTATATCAGTGATTTTAGATAGTTATCTAGGGTGCAATGGGTGAGTGCTTGAGGCCCTGGTTGTCTAAGAAGTCTGTGGTTTAATCTCTGCAGTAAAATTGTAGAATGTATATCAGTGATTTTAGAGAGTTATCTAGGGTGCAATGGGCGAGTGCTTGAGGCCCTGGTTGTCCAAGAAGTCTGTGGTTTGTGAAGAAAATATGACTGTGCATGTCTAAATGTGTGCTCTCTTTTGTAAGAAAGACTATCTGGCCACAGACAACACCCATGAGTGACAAACTCTATGGGAGTGTAGCGAGTCGTAGAAGAACTATTGTGTTTGTGAGATTGTCAGGGCTAGTCATCTAAAAATGAAGAACGAAGAAGAAGAAGTAAGAAAGTGATGTAATGTAATAGTAATCATTATGAATATCAAAGTTTAAATAAATAACAAAAGTTGAAAATGTAATGAAGAAACTTCATAGTTGTGTGCAAAAAATTACTCTAACAAGATAACTTCTTTTTACTCTAAATGATCTCATGATTTTGCAAGTGGGTAGATTTCATGAATCGGTCTCAAATTGAAACATAATATTCAAATTTGTCAGAAATAGGTGTTTACAGTATAATTGTCAACAAATCTGCTTCAGTAGCCTCTGTTATTTTTTCATGATGTGTGGATACTGTGATTTATAAACTCAGGGCTTGCCTGAGCATCCTGAACAAGCCTTGCTCCAATGAAAAGTTGAAGTGTTGGTCCAGGGACAGTTGTCAAAGGATGCAAATATCAGCCACCAACCAGACCCATCAATAGCCTAAGCTACTTGGCATCATCCTATGCACTGCTGTGATTTTATTCCTGGATGCTACCAACCCCGTCTTATGTATCCGAAGAGTTGCAATGTGAACAGAATCATCCACATTTTCTGATATCCTCCTTGATATAAGGGCTGACGGGCTGTCAACAAACGCCCTTTGATTTACTGGACTTCCTAGAAGTCTTAATACATATATTCATATTGTGCACATTTCCATATTTCTATGCACATGTATACAAACACATGCACCAAATTATATTTGCATATAAATACACAAATATATACTGATACTCATCTGTGTATTATGATATATTTATTCAGAGCTTTCCTGAGCACTTTTATTAGACTTCAGTAATTAACAAAGACAATAGGAGTTTGTTCAGTCACCAACTCAATTACGTTGAATCGATAAGACTTTTTTTGAGATTTACTACCATGAATGAAAATAAATGTACAAACCATTCATGATTTGATTCATCTCATTCTTTTGATTTTCTATACCTTGCTTTTAGAATTGCATAGTGTTCTGTAATGCTGATCTATTGATCTATGTCTATGTTTTATTTATGAATGTATTTACAAATAATTTTATCACAATTTATAACTATTACTCATAATGTCCTTCTCTGTGGCTTACCTTTTTCACTGTTTTGCTCATTAATGCTCATTTTCCTCATTAATCCTCATATAACCAAAATATTTGTCCTCATTAATGCTCATATGATCTAAATATTTTGTCCTCATTAATGCTCAAATGATCGAAATATTTTTTTGCTCACATGAACCCAATAGTTTTCCCTCATTAATGCTCATATGACCCAAATATTTTTCCTTATTAATGCTCATATGACCTAAATATTTGTCCTCATTAAAGCTCCTATGACACAAATATATGTTTTATCTGATTTTTAGGGTTGATCGGAAAATCATTGTTTTCATTTAAAATAAATGCTCTCAAACCAATAATATAGGTGAATATTATGTTAAGCTTATGCAAAGGGCTAGCATGGCAGATGGGGGAGTGATTAATTCAACACAAGACTGTTGATCTAAAGGTCTGATCTATGGTTCAATTAGCATCAAATGCATGACATTTTTGGGAAATGATATATGATAAATGCTCTTACTATCATCTGAACCAGGGTTGTGGAGCCGGAGTCAAAACTGTCAGGCTCCAGACATTATAATTTTCTGGCTCCAGATCTTAAAATTTTTCGGCTCTAGACCTTACGTTTTCCGACTCCAGGCCTTTAATTTTTTTGGCTCCGGCTCCGGCTCTGGCTCCAGACCTCAAAAAATTCCGGCTCCAGACCTCAAAATTTTTCCGGCCCTTGCTCCACACAGTAAAACGGGCACTGATTAAACAAAAAACACGCATGTTAAACATCCTCTTAATAACTAACTTTGGTCATGTTCATTTTGAATTATAAGGATAAAGGAGTAATTAAGTTCCTGAATTTAATCGGATAATTGAAATTCAACTTGTTTTATATTTTTCTTTGGTAGCATTCAGGTATGGACCTGGAGTCGGTCAATTTTTCCCCCAGCTCCAACCAATTTTTTCCGGCTCCAACCAAGAATATTTTTCAGCTCTTGCTTTAACCCCTAAAAATCCTTCCAGCTCCGCAACCCTATTTGAAACCCAGAAAACTTAGGAATTTTTCACTGCAACAATATCAGATTCATTGGACCAGGATAATTCAAGTCATTGATGACATTCTAGATGTGAATGTTTTACACTCATGAGCTTTTAGCCTTTACTGAAAGTCAAATAATTTAACCCTTGATTTGTTTGATTTATTTTGTTATGGTTATTTTTTGTGAGTGGTTTCTTGATGTCATCTTGCTTAAGAAAAGATTTGAATGTTTAATTAATTAGCGCATGACTTTAAGAAGTTACCTAATTATAGTCTGTTATTCATGATTTGATTTTATAATATCATTATATATGTATTTAGTCTTTTAACTTTATTTTACATTGTTTATTACATTGTTTATTCTAAGAATGTGTTGTTTTAGTGGGTTTTTTAAAATCTAAATTAATTTGGATTTTAACTAACTAAGGTGTCATATGATTTTACTGTTAACCCTAGATAATTATTAAGAATGGTAAAAAGTTAAAGATTTAAATCCTTTGCTTTACAATTAAAGATTCTTATATAAAGGGGTATGACTACAAAGGTGCAATTAAAGATTCTATCAATGTTATTAACTACAGATTTCTTTAGGCAAACGTTGTCTCATTTACTTCTCTGATTAAATTGAATCTAGAATTGAATTTTGTGTATTGTGAAAATAGGTCAGGAAAGTTCTATAATACTAATTAGTGACCAGATATATATTTTTTATGCTCAATATACTGATAGTTTCTTTTGGTTTTTGTTATCAGGTTTGCAGGACAGTCATATGGCTAAGACAACGAGTATGGCTTCACTGTCTTCAATTCTTCCATCCTCTTGCCTGCACAAAGACAGAGGCAGCACTGATTCTCTGCCTGAATCTGCTGCTGATGCGGCAGCAATGGGCTCCACAAGTTCTATATCCAGTACATCAGTCACGGGAACCCCTACTAGGAAACAGCACAGCTCACCTAGTCATTCTGTCAGTTTATCAGAATCAGGTGAAGCTACTTCAACTAAAGCCAACAGTTCAACCAAAGACAGTGGTAGTAGTTGCTCATCAACGACTATTGTGACCTCAAAACCTCCTATTCCACCAAGCAATCAGGATTCAACAGGATCATCAACAAAAATGATCTCTGATGAAACAACAAAAACTCAGAGCTCCAGTATATCTCCTTTAAAACAGTCATCAGGAAAGCCAGTTTTAAGCAAAGATGATTATAAAGAACTCTCAGATGGACTAGCATCAGCAATAGGAGACAAGGAGGCTCCCTCATCTAAGATTGTCACAGCAATATCTTCAATGAATGACGATGATTTCAGTGATGATGACACTCATGTTGCTAATGGCTTTGATGACGATATACTAGAAACTTATCGTAGAGACTTCACCGTCCAGCCTTCTGATGTTAAAGTGTCTGTAGGGTCCGAGGCTGCTGGAGACTCTACCATAGAAACCAAATCCTCTATAACAAAAGAAGAGTTAAACAGTGACAGTGCCTTGGGTAGTGAAATCTCATCACCGGATACAAGAAGGTCATCTTGGTCCCCTTCTGCTGCTTCAGCTAAAACGGGAGCAGCACCAAGTGGTGAACATCAAACGAATGCTCTCAAATCGGAAGTTGTAGCCAGATCTGATGCCTCAAATGAATCAGCTGGTATGTCCTCTTTTTTGCAATGGTTAATTTTTTGAAATATTTTGAAGTTTTACCTTAAATACTGCAGCATCCTGCATAAGAAAGACATTCTCCAGATGTCCTGATAAGATAGTTAAATGTTGTCTCCTCTTTGAAAGCCATATTTACTTAAACTTTTTATTATTAGGCCAGATAAAATAAAACGATAGATTCTCATCACTTTTTTTAATCACGGAAAAATACAATGAGGTGTGCACCTTTTATTATTATTTTCCCTATCCCGAAACACCCCTTTTCTGTCTCCATCCTAGTGTCTAACTTTCAAAACTGCTAAAAACGCGCCAAGCACTTTATAAGTTCGATTCCCACACCAGTTAACACCTAATTTGTCTATGGTCATGCCCTCGAAGTGAAATTTGAAAAACACCTTTTTAGCCCTTTCAAATGTGAAAATCTGTATAGACATTTTTTTAAACATGTGTTAAATTCATGATGTGGGTGGTGATGAGAATCTATTAGGGGGTTTATCTGGCCTTATGGACACATTTCTTCATCTTATACACTCTCACATTTTCCCTTTATTTGTACACATACTACACTTGAAAGTACAGCCTATAAACCTAAAACTAATTTCTTATCAAACAACACTGATTTCCCTTTTCAATAGCTCTGAACCTTCTAATGCCTCTATCAGTCATGTTATGTATGTTGCTGGGCATTGCCTAATTTGAAATTAAATTTAGTAAAGTAGAAAATTATAATGATAGACAAAAGGTGGCAATGTTTGAAATTGAGTTACGTGTTAGTTGATATATTTCTCTTTGACAAGGTTGTAGTGGGCAATATTTTTGTCATTAGAGGTTATCAGAACCATGATCATGGAAGCTACATTTTATATCAAAAGTTATGAGAATGTTCTTTTATTTCTGTATCCTACAAGAATCTAAGAGTATTTCATATGTAATTATTCATGGTGTTAGGAGGAAAACATAATTACTATTGTGATCAACTGATATTGCAAAATTCTTTGTTTTATCAGAAATATGGCATTTTATTAAAGCATGCAATATTATTATTTTCAAAGCATGAATAATTCTATCAAAGTGTTATGCATTTCACAAAATGTATACCATATTCATTCACAAGCATATGTTGAATAGTTTATATTTGTGCACTATGACAGTCACTGTACATTGTTTTATCTGATTTAAAGGTGTGAATAAATCATATAATGATCCCCGTCAAAAGCTGACAGTGATAGAGCTGCTGAAAGAAGAATACAGAAGGGGTGACTCATCTGATTCTACCAGCCAAGGTGAGCTTGGCCATTTATCTCATCGAGCTAAAACTTGTACCAAAGTGTTGTTATGGTTTCAATCTCTAATAGTAACACTGTCTTCAGGTAGAGTCACATGCTCACAATTATTCTAAATTTAGACACAAAATCGTAATCATTCAGGTTTATACAAAATATGTGTATGTGGGTCATTCCATGGCTTTGATTTCACTGTTGGAGATGGTATTGGACACAATTCCAAGGTTTAATTAGTGATAATAATAGACAATGAACTCATTTGTTACTGTGATAAATATTTCTTTATTTAGAAATCTGTTTGTGAAGGGTAAAACACACAATAAGCTTTTGATTAAGATTTGGTTTCAAGACCCTTTGAAATTAGTATAATTATTATTTAGGTTAGGGAAGGGGTTAGGGTTACCTTCTATGCATTTTAAGTTTCGTACATGTGTAAATGTGTAAAATAAATGCAAATATCTTGACAGTGTTTGGCTCTATCTAGCTTCAAACTGTAATTTCAGGGTCATCCTAAAATTGTATGCATACAGTGCATGTCGTTGAATTAAAGTCTGAAGCATATTAATTTTGTTTTGACTCTCCTCCTCTTATCTCTCTTTTTTGTGAACAATTTTCAGAAACCATTTCATGATATTGATACATCTTTATCTTATGAAGCAATGTTACTGCACTCTGGATAGGTCCATAAGCACTCTGCCCCTCTCACTACAGACTTGCATATTCTATTCAGACTTATTCTTCCTGCTGCTACTTGTGCAATATTTTGTCTATGCCTTAAAGCTGTGACTTTCTTCCATCTCCTATTTCCACACCAATTTATCTCATTCTAACCAACTCTTGCATTGCTTTCTTATCTTCCTCTCTACGATACCTTCTTACTTCTTTCAGTGCTTCTGTTTTGTCTATCTTGATGTTTCATCAACTTCTGCAGTACCTGGTAGATGGTCTGCTACCTAAATCCCTGTCTTACTACAGCATGACCTGGCCAATAGATCTTGGAGAGCAGTCTTGCTTTCAGCCTGTCTCTATTCTAAGCTAATACTTAGCAATCCTTATCGGTCTAATCTGTGAGTTGTACTACAGTTTTGTGTCTGTGGAAGGCTATATCAATACATTGTAGTGCAAATGTAATGGCCTCAATCTACTTCGGTCACTTACATCAGCATCTATGTAAATGACATAGTTTCTTTGATTTGGAATAAATCATCAATGGCTGCTTATCCACATTCAAAAGTATAAGTGTTAATCACTGGATCTCCTGGAATGGAGGTAATTAATATCAGTTCCTTGGTTAAGGTCTCATTGCTGTGGGGAGCAATGTCTCTTCTTTCCTTACCTACAGTGATCTTCACTTTAGTCAAACATCTTTGGTTCAGGCAGATTTCCTTCCATCCTTTCTCACTGTGAATGTCCTCTAATGGGCATTACTTTCTCAAAGAATCCTCTGCCTGTGCCATTCCAAGACATTCCTTTCTCTATCCTTCATATATTCAAATGAAATAACTAGGCGCAGAATTCTGAGATAATAACAAAGGAAATAATGTCATTTTGTCTCTTCCTCCTTCAATCTCTTATACAAATGAATATCATGTGAAATTGAGTACGACTTGAGCTGCAAGCAGATTTGATGTTTAAATTTTCTCTCTTTTGCCCTTGCAGTATTTGAACCATATTCAACTCATCACAGGAATGGAAGATACATGGCGTGTGTTGTTAAACTTTGTATTCCTTGTAGGTGTCTTGTAATTGATCTAGATGCTACCCACTAGTATCTGTGAATTTTCTAGTTTCAGTGTAGTTTAGGACGTTTGATTTGAGATTTTTAACTGCCTTTTTCTGCTCACCTGATGTGTGATTAGATATAGCTTTGCTACAAAACACTGTTGTTGTTTTTTTTCTATTAATTCAAAATCATTTTACTAATGGTCATGGTAATTTTAATGTGTCATTTTTTAATAAGGAATGTTGTGAATTAGTATAGGCACCTGTGTTCTGCATAGCCCTCATAGCCTTTTATGCCATCCATGACTTAAACAAACCACTTTTGAATGGTGTGCAGACCAAGAAAAAACTACCATGTTTCAAATGAACTGTAAGGCAACTATTTTGTAATCATAATTTATACATTTATCCTCAAGTCATGATATAGACTTGTAGAACATAACTCTTTTTTAAATTTTTAGTTACTAATGAAAAATAAAAAGTTGAAATATCTTAATTGATTCACAAGATATATGAAGAGCTAGAATTGTTATTTCCTCATGTTAGACAGTTGTCCCTCAAGACAAGAGCTAAATACAAAAAGAGATAGTCAATACAACCTTTTCATTACCTAGCAACACAGTGTAGTAAAGGGACTGTATCCAAAAGTAGTAGTGTAGTGGTAGCAGCCATCATTTTGATTACAAAATATAAAAGATACAAATACTTTTATTTGTTTATATACACACTGTATATAGTATGAAGATTCACTAAAGTAAAATTATTTTTTGATGAGAAGAACATTACTTTTTGATATATGTAACATCTCCATTCAACCAGATGTGTCACATTTTTATAATTGTTCCCATTACAGATTAAGGATTATAATACAAACACTATTGAACATTTTTTTTTTTTTAAATAAGTTGTTTCAAGTAAAGGCTTTATTAGTCACATGTCATTGCTAAAGACCCATGATTAAATGTTTTGGTTGACAATACGCATGTACTCATTATGTACAACTATGTTAACTAAAAGACATACTTAAAAATATTTTTCTTCTCCCACTATTCCGTTATCAGTGCTGTAATTTGCCAAGAAATAAGTTATGTCCAGTTGAACCTTTTACGATCTAAGTTCTTTATCTGCCCAATAAAACGCAGTGAATTATTCCATTTTATGAATGTTTGCTGAGACATATCAGTTTTGTTTCTTGTCATGTAAGTCTCAAACCACTTGATCTCACCCCAGGCAACACTGAAGTCTGCAATCTTCATGTTAAGAAGGAGACTGGATCTTTCAGTGGGCACAGGGCGTCTAGTGACTCAGACATATTGAAGAACTGTGAAGACGACAGCAATACTCATAGTCAAGATGGAAGTCTAGGAGTAGCAAGGTGTGTAACTATGTATTTTATAGGATTAACAAGAATGTTGGTGACTTAGATAAGAGGAAAACCTGCAAATTGTTACAAATTTGTGGCCTTTATTTTGACAGTATACAAATCTACAAAATCAGGCTTTTTCAGGACTGCAAACCAGTACAATATTATTTGTTTGGTCTCGAAAAAGCTGGGAGATAGTCGACTCAAACTCCAAATACAATCTCAAAGAATACACACATTTATTTTATCACCTTCTTTAAACTGGTGCCTTGAGTGACTAGACATTAACGCCCAGTTTTAACAACCTTCATATTGCTACATTGTTGTATTGCTTTGTTTTTATTGTCACTTAAACTGGCATTGTTTGCTTCTATACTCTTTAATAATCTAACATCAACTTTTCTAATATTTACAGCCTCTGTATTCTGTCAAAGCTATGTATTCTGTCAAAGCTATGTATTCTGTCAAAGCTATGTATTCTGTCAAAGCTATGTATTCTTTTAGCAGACTGTCAAATTCATAACAAAGTTAAGAAATGTTCTTTATGATCCATCATAAAAGTAAAGTTTACATGGCCACTTTTTTTAACAGAGGTAAGTTTGAAGGCCTTGAGAAGAGACGTGCTCTGATGTCTACATCCTCATCCTACCCTGAGCTGTCTCATGTTTGTAAACAAGACACTCCAAAGCTTGTCTCTGTCATTGGATCGCACACTGTTAAGTAAGTATATTATTCATTCATCAGGTGTGTTGAAGGGTTGAATCGCAAAATGTGCTAGATTCAGTTTCTGTTAGATTAAGCAGGTTATGCATAACAATTAACTGCTTAAGACATTATGTTTAAAGGTAGTTTATTTGAAACAAATTTTTCATGACTATATGTATTTCACAGAACAGAGTAGATGTATTGGAAATGGGGTGCCTGAGGAGCATTGGAAGAATTAGCCAGAAAGAAAAGTCCACATATCAGGATGTTTTAAACAAATTCAACACTGATAGAAAGTTACTGCAAACAGTTTTTGAGTTTCTAAATTTTGATCGAGGTACCTGGTTACTGGAAGGAAAGCACCAGAATGTTAAACAAAAATAAACATTAATCTGTAAAGCAGTTATAACCCAAAAATCAGTAAATTCACCACAGTTGACTTTGTTAAAGCTGAAAGCAGACAAACAAAACAAACATACACTTTTCATAAAATTTGAAACAATGAAAGATGCTGATGTTCCTCAATCTATTTCTCTGAATAAATTGTTTTGAATCAGAATAATAAAGTTTGTAAATATGTTGTTTTATCAGTGATGTTGTAAAACCATATTGTGCTCTTATTTTCCCTAGCTTTGTGCAACTGAGAGAAAGTTTGAAGTTGGAGATGAACTTTCCAGGGTATCTATACAGGTAACTACTCTCATATTTCTGATCATGTGAAAGTAAAATGTTGACTTTGGATGCATTTTTTATATCATCAAAATGTTTCTGCACAAAAGCAAAGAGCCTGTATTGTCACCAAAATAATTGACTGCCAATAATGAATTGAAAATTAATAATTCCTCTCTTAAGATAGCAAAGTGTGTGAAGGTACTGCTTTCGGTCTTCGATTGCATATTGTAATTTAACTTTTCCCTGTCTAAAAATGAGGACTATTACAACATCTAACTTAATAATTATTAGTAGCATGCACTTTCATATATATTATCATTATCCCTTGGTGGTTAAAAATCAAAGGAAGAGTAGCCAACCCAGCAAAACTCAAACGTCCGACCCGCAATCTGTAGCACTCTTACAATCTAGATCAAGGGTACCTTCTGAAACAGATAGCAAAAAGGAACAAAGTGTTCAAGCAAAACATGAGTTGGGCAAAAAATTGAGTGTGTAAAAAGTAGTAACAAACACATCATTATATATCATTATTATTATTATTAACTTCATCAATAAATCACTCATTATCTTTTCAACGGTTGTATTCTATTATTTTTGTAAAACATCATCTTCAAATTTCTACCGGATATTCATTTAAAGTAGGTAGATCTAGTCTGAGGATATGGCTTCTTTTCTTAAGCATAGAACTGAAGTCTTCTCCATCCATAGGCAAAAGTAAATTGTCGGATATGGCTATATTGAGCCTGTATTGTTGTATACTTGTCTGATGTCATATGTTGTCAACTGTAACTCTGGCAGTATAAATATCTAGAGTACCTTCGGAAGTCGAATAGCCGCCACCCACTTGGTGGAGGGGCACACCAAAATGTGAAAACATGAGAGTGTAAAGCAGTCGGCTAACGCAAAATCAGTCTTCTTGATTTGCTCTCGACCAAGTTGATTTCATCCGAGTTGAAAGCGGGCGAATGATACTAACAAAAATAGGTAGATCAGTTCTAAGAATGCACTTAAAGGTTGAAAATAAATATGAGTGTGTAAAGCAGTTTGCTATGCAAATATCAGTGAACTTCTTTCGTGCTGATTGTGGACATACATACAACATTTATGATATATTTTATTTGTGCTCAATTTATATAAAAAAAAACTCCATTCATATCTTAGATACAGTAAAAAACGCATCTATTTGATAACCATTTAGTAGTTCTAATAGTTTTAGATTATATTTTTGGGATGCAGGAATGTGTGGTTAGTTGTGTACAGCTTTTGATAGTTAGTCAGTATAGTCTTTTATAAAAAGTTGTTATTCATGAGCTCATCTATTTTCTTTGTATTCTCTCCAGCGAATGTCCCACTCTGGCATCATCTATACCATACTTCCATGTACCACCTGATATAGATGACTCAGGCTCTGGAATTCATCTCATTGTTTGTGTACATGGATTAGATGGTCAGTGCTTTGTCAGAATTTCTTATTTTGTTTGTTGTTTTTATTTCTCATTTGTTGAATTAAAGCAATAATAATTTTTTTTTGTATTATCAAAAATGCTAATTTTAAGATTGTTGGAAATTTGAGCTAAAGTTGTTTATTTTAAGACCTGTAAATGGTTATGCTTTACAAAATGGAGACCTTTATTCACATTTGAAAACCAATTTTTATGTGAGGTTATACTACATTACCAACATTTTAAAAAAAATGAAATTATGATCATAACAATATTTTTCATTTTTGTTGGAACTTTTTTTAATCAGTTCATTTGTTTATGATTGTTAAAATATTTTCTCAAATTGATTATTCTGTTATTGTTATTCTCTCCATGATTTTAGGCAATAGTGCTGACTTGCGTCTGGTGAGGACTTACATTGAGATGGCATTGCCTGGATTTAGACTTGAGTTCCTCATGTCAGAGAGAAATCAGGTGAGAAAATCATTCTTTCATGAAAAAAACACTTTAAAAATGAACTTTCATTCATAATGTTCAATCTATGAGTAATTATTCACAACAATTTTGTTAATTTAACCATGTTTCAGACCAGGGTGACTGCTGGCGAATGATCACCCTGGAAATGTGACCCTAATAACTCCCTCCTCCGCTTTTCCCCCTGGAACTTTCATCATTTTTCAAATTATAGTGGTACAGAGATATGTGTGTTTAATATTTTTTAAAATGTGTAAGATTTCACTGATTTTGTGATGAAATAACTCTTGGCTCAAAAACAATACCTGCCAATCTGTTCATGTTTAGCTGTGAATTCCCACAACATGAGTTTTGTATCATGTTGACAATTCATTAACAACAGTGCATATACAAGAAAAATAATGAAATTGTTTAACCAACCAAAATGTTAATTGTACAATTATTGAATTGCCATTTTCAGGCTGTAAACATAATGCAGTTTTCTGAGTCTCATGAAATTATATTCCAGAATTGTGGAGATAGGGCAGCTTAAAGTTGGGGTAGTTATTTATTGTTAACCAGAAAAAAGAGCCTTATTTATGTAATTTGTTTAGTACGCTTGGAATAGAGCATTTCAAACTGAGGGGCGCTAAAAACAATTGCAGGTAGGCGATGTTTGTCTCTATCTCATATAAGTTTCATTTATGCATGAAAAGATGCTTTATCTATGAAATAATTATGTAAGTAAAAGCATCAAGGAAGTAAACTGTGTATATTAATGTAATTGTTATCTAGAAATTGTATTGTGCAAAATGTTGGTACTATTTTCATTTTGTCATCCTGTATTTTATATTTTCAGCAAGACACATTTGCTGACTTTGACAAGATGACAAATAGATTAGTGGATGAGATTTTGTCTTACCTGGACACATTTGGATTCAACATTACAAGGATTAGGTAATGACAATTTTCATAGAAGTTTCAATGTTGTGTGTAAATAAAGTTGTGTAAAGGTCATAAGAAATGGCAAAGAATCTTTTTGTTGCCAACATCAACTGATATCCTTTCAATGAAGGTTTGGTTGCCACAC